>JBCFXI010000646.1:0-126467 GCA_038496175.1 Ampulex compressa
ATATAACATAAATCGCGAGCCGAGTTCCTCTTCGTGAAGCAGGTGAAATTCTTCGTGGCGCAAGGGGTTAAGGCTCTTTGGTGCAGCTTTCGAGACACTCGAGGAATCGAGGACGGGTTTCCTCTCAATTATTGGACGCATCTCCCCGCGAATCGAGGGAGGATGAGGAGGGGGGTGGGGGTGCAGGGCCGGGGGTCAGGGGGAAATATGATTTTGAATGGAATGCATCGGTACGATTCCACGGGACACGGATATAAGGCGGGTGAATGGTATACATAATACACTCCCGCATCCAGGCGACTAAGGATTGGTTGGAAGCCGGCCAGTTGGCGGCAACCCAATCCGTTATTTCATTCTTTTTGAATCCACCCTCCACCTCGTGCTTACCCACCCTTGCCACACCCACTGACGTTACCACCGCGACACCCTGGCCCCCTCGCCAACCCCCTCCTGGCAGCGCCACACCCGCTTTCACCCCCCCTCGAAGTTTCCCTTTTGGAAGCGCTTCCTCGTTTTTCCTTTTCGGGGAGAGCCAAATTCGCAGGAGCTAGTGGCGCGCACGTAGATCCAGGCTGATGCGAGGAATCGAGTTTGCTTGACGTGCTTGGACGCACAACTTTTCGAATGGATATTCTCTTCTTGTATTTCAGCCGAGCTGCTCTTCTTGTATTTTGCAGGGAGTCTCTGGAGGAGGTGCTCGAAGAGGCAGGTGTTGGGAAGTGATGATGCGATCGCTGTTGGGTGATAGGCAAGGTTTAAATACGGGTGAGGGTTGATCGAATGGAATATGGAAGATTGGGAGTTTAAGATATGGTAGGATTTACGGACTGAGTGGAGCAGGACCACTGGCAAGAGCAGTGCGAAATGTAAAGAAAGGGGGATCGATTATATTTAGGATTTGGGGGAATGAGTTAATGTGTGAGAGAGAGGAATTAAATATATGAAAGAGAATGATGAATTTTATTAATGTCCTTTTAAGAGAAGATGTAGACGAGAATTTTGATTTAACGATGATATAGAAGAAAAGGGAGATACTGGGCTAGGATTACTTTCTAATTAACATGTTATACATCAACGATATATTAACGTATTATACATAATCGTCGATCGATCAAATATATTATAATTAATACGTAATATACTATATCGAATATGGACAGAAAAGGAAGGCGCAAACCTACATCCAAGCCTTCCCCCTTCTTTCTACCTTTAAACTTCACTCTATTCGTTTAATTCACCTCGTTTAATTATATATTTATCCCGCGTGCACCTCCAATTATTATTATCCTCTTCCTCCTACAATAGCCCCACCTCTGACTCCCCCAAACCCTTTCCGCCCCTCGTCCTGGGCGCAGAGGCGACCTGAAAATCGAGGGCCAAAAGCCAAACATCCAGGATCGAGGATACGGCCACGGATGAAAGAGGAGCCCAGCAATTGGATTCCTTGCGCTGGTGCATCATCGCGACTGCAGAACCAGGAAACGGAGCGGCGGCGTGCAGACTCAATTTCGCGAGCGTAACCCGATCGCAAAGGCGAAACACCCTTTTCCTACGGTTACAACGAAACCCCGCGCTTCGAAGTTCGTCGCGTTCTTTCTCGCCCATTCGCTCCTCTCCCTCTGCAGCGCTTCGATCATATCGATTTCGCTGTATCTGCCTCACAATTAATTACCTTGATTAGTTTAGATCGGAATATTGGAATTTTAAGATACACCTCGTACGATAGATGCGCGTATGCCCCGATGGCTTCGCACTTAATATCATCGTAAAGCATTTTAATCGACGCGCGTTGCTTAAGGTACGTTCTGAACATCTAGAATGGATCTCTGGTTCCTTTACTTTCTAGATAAGTCTTTTCTAATTCTAGACGTAGCTTAGATAGGAATGGAAACGAAGTACCGCGATTTTCCTAAGAAACGACTGATCGCTCATTTCGACCACTTCTATAGGTTTAGCTTTAACACTATCAGTGCTTTCTTTGAAAAATCGTAGAACTTTGAGGCGCGCTCACTTCTGACATTTTTCATAATCCTCCTGCAGCCTACGGATCGATAAATTAATCCATCGACACTTTTCCTTCGATCCTCTTTTTCTTTAAGGATACATTAAGTGCAATTAAGCATGTCTGGAAAATGGCTGGTAGGGTATAGTGTTAAATAAAACAAAAGGGTGGGAAATGATCGGACTGAGGAGCGATGTACAGTGTTGAATTTAAATAGGCAGCGCCTGGCCATTGGGTGGTCATAAACCTCGCAGGTTCGTACGACGGGCGGACAATTTAGGCGCGCCGCAGCCTCTCGACGAATGTCCAGGCTTAACGATCGACTCCGCGACCGTGGCTGGTACGTCGAAAGCTATCGGAGGTGGAAATATTTTTTTTTTGATTTTCGATGGTTAAAACATTTTTCACCGTGCGCCCGAAACTGTGAAATTTCTCCCTGGAAAGAGTTCCTTTGTCCCGGCCAGTTTTCGATGCGGCCTGCACGTCGAGCGAGCGCGATTTCAAAGCGCAGCCCCGAGTCCTAAACTTGAATGGGAAAGGTGGCCGAAAAATATTTTCGGCCCGCTGCGGGAGTTCACCAATTTTTTATTCTCCACGATGATGAAGTATCTCGTCGATTTGACGCACGCGTATTTATGTACGCGCACCGTGTATAGCCGTTAATGACGATGTTTGCGATATTCCTGGCGTGTTTGTCAGGATTTAAAATGATCCCGATTGTACTTTGGCGCGTGATGAATTTACGCGATGGATTAACGCGCTACAACTACGAGATATCCCGTTTTTTTCTCTCTCGAAAGTATTATAAACACCACTGCAAGATATTGGATAACCAATGTTGTATTTTAAGAGACTCTGCTGTTTTATTCGAGACAAACTTTTGTGATTTTTGTGATTTTTAGCAGACGTGTTGGATACACACGTCTACTTTGCTTCTTACCAACCGTTTAAACGCGAATATACGCCTGCTCGGGGAAAAAATGTAACGGACATAAATAAGTGAGTATATCATAAATGTAAGATGTATACGGTAAAGCGTAATAAGCGTAATAAATTGCGAAGCAATGGTTAAACATCAAAGACGGTCGATCCGTTATGAGCAGAAGGATGCGAACGATTTTGATATTAGCGGGGCGCTCGTCTAATCTCGAGCGCTTATCCAATCTCGAATAATTGGTTTTACAAGGATGTGGATCCTCTCCCTCGGTACACAGTGTGAACGTAATTATTTATGGCTCGCTGCTTTCGAAGCCGAGAGCTCGCGCAGTTCATTCAGGAACTCCTTGGCTGTTACGCTGCAAATATCCCGGATTAAATCGCCATTCACGCCGAAGGAGCGGCCCACCATCCTGGAATCGAGACTCGAGGTCGGCCCCAAAGATGTAACCGCCTTGCAGCGCGACATTTGGCAAAGCCACCGCCGCCGGTAGTTCTCGAAAATGTTCTTGGATCCCTCGTATCGCCGAGATTCTCGCGTCGTTCGAAGTGAAAAATTACTCCGTACCCTCGGCCAAACCCCCTTCGCCTTACGCCAGCCAGGGTGTATTTCGAAAATTGGACCGAGCTAAATGGCGAAATGGGATCGAAGCTACCGTCGAATCGCTCCTTGTACACGCAGTGTCCCAAGATTCATTCAGAACTCGAAGATTTCGAGGAAAGAGTGCGCATGCGCCAGTAAACTCGCGGAGGCCACTTATCCGATACGCTGTTTCGTATATAACATTCTATACTGTATAATTTATGAATAGATGAAATGTACGATTTACAACATTTTTCTTTTTTTTTATTTAGCATGTAGGCTTCGACCTCTTGGATCATTAGCCACGACATTTTTAATCGTAAACCTATGCTTTCTATCAAAATTATTTTTAGCGCTAATTTTTGGGATTGAATTTTGGGTTCCTCTACGATCGAGAATTTCTCACGTTCGAAGGCTAATATAAGCTGGTAAATTAAGAGGTGACAGTTTGGTACCTTTTAAGATACTCGAGGTGAATTATCGTGACTCTTGATTCGATCGGCTGTACTATTCAAAGGCACAATCTTCTGTAACATTGTAACCGAAGATGTAAGATGATTCTGTAACTTTAAGATGACACGGAAAAAAACTGAGAAGTCCGAGAAATTTTCTATCTGGCGATTTTTCGCCAGATAAATCCCAGGAATTTCTCGTATTCCTCCGAGATTTCCGATTTTTCGAAAGGCGCCGCTCGATCGAGGGTAGTTATTCCTGAATAATCACATTTTTCTAGATTGAATGCCCGTCGAGCGAGTCGGCAGTGATATCCGGCACGATTTTGGATTAAAAACTACACGCCTAGGGAACCAGAGCGGGCGCCTATGCCGGCGCAACCGCAAAATTCCCTCTCGAAGCGTATAAGAGAATCATCCGGCGGATATTGGTTATGAATCGACCACGTCCGGTCCTGGAGTTGCACGAAAACCACTCTCTCCCTCTCCCTCTCTCTCTCTCACTCTCCCTCTCCTCCTAGTTCGCCATTCGTGCATTTATCACCAATGACGTGGGTTAAACGTGACAATGCTGGTGAACAGAAACGAGGAGGCGAGGGGCGCGATTTAAATCCCATTTCGTCAATGTTGCTTTCGATACATCCTGAGCTTTTTATCGACACCTTTTGACGCACGAAGATAATCTGAAAAGCGCATAAAAAAAGGAGGAAACTCGGTCGAAGGAATAAGATAAAGGAATACGCTCCCTCTCATTTATCGACGCTTCCTCAGACACGAACCTCTCCTTTGGCTTTTATCCCGGATAATATAGCCTTGCAAAAAGACACGGCGTCAGGCGCAAGCGAGCGATGATTTATCCAAAGCCATACATCCATCGCATTCACGGCCTAATGAATTCCACCTGCTCGATTGTATCTGCGATACGACCAGCACCGTTCGCGCCCGGAAGGCCCGAAAAGCACTTAATCTTCGTCCAACAGGACCAACAGGACGAGCGCTCGGAATTGCACGCTGGCGAATCGCGCCTTCCGGCACGAGCCGCGGATATATCCGCCATTCTGGAAGCGATCTGTTCCCTCAATACCTAATTACTGGAAAGTCACGCGGCCGGCCTGATTTAGATCCCAATAATCCCGCGCCTCCCTTCCTTCTGACCGCATTCCGGCCGAAAATCCTGATTGAAACGCGAAACGAGACGTTGGCCCGCTTATTGTTCGCATTCCCGCTGATCGTGATTCATCGCGCATCCAGAAGTAGCATAAATGGATAACCGGCCGGACCGCCTCGTTGGGCAGCTTCCAGCTTTACGCGAGCGAAGAAAACCTGGCCGATTGTAAATTATGGCGCTTGGAAGGAGCCCCGCTGCTGTAAGCGTCGCGCGCTTTTGGACCGCGACTTTGGTGTGCTCCGGATCGATGTGGATTTCAGCGATGCGATATATTATATGTACAATATAGGATGGGCTGTTTGAAAGTTTGTTTTTAAAAACACTATAAAGTGAATCTACATCGATATTTAAGACAAGATCTTTTTTTATCGCGAAGGTTGGAGTCTCCGATTTAAGAATGAAAAGCCAGTAGGATTCAGAGCAAGATTTTAGATTAAATTACGGATTTAAGAGAAACAAGCCAGTAGTTGGCTCACTCTGTAGATACAATGTGTATCGTATAGATTGCTTTAGGAGTAAGCAGTGGTTTAATCAATAAAGATACATGCATAGTGGCCAAGGATGGAGGAAACTTTGAATCATAAATGTATTTTTACGATAGTTATTTATCATAAATTTTTTACGATGAAGCTCCAAATTTCGAAGAACACCGGTGTCAGCAAAGTTGTACGCCTGATAAATATACGAAAAGAAGAGCGATTGTGTGAGATAAACGAAAGAGGTTTTACGATTCTTTTTTTACGTTTTCGTTTGAAAAAATAATACTCCAGAAGTTATGATACGCGTGTTTCGATACGTGCCTGGGCCCTTGCAGCAATCCGATACGCAAGGGCGCGTATATATCGTCGTTCGTGTTCCATCGATTGTAAATACAGATATATCCTTAACCGCCCCAAGGTGAGTTCAGAAGACTCTCGAGTCCCTCAATGGAACCGTTTAGTACCCGAGTTCTCAGGTATCTCGAGTAGTTAGGTAGATCGTGTTGGCATCCACCGCCCGATTTTCATCGGACAAAGGACGGGCAATCTTTGCTATCGCCTCTGGATTTTTCCACGCGAGACGTGTATCGCGGTAATTCGCATCCTTACTCAGTATTTGCGCAGAATTTTACAGCTCAAAATAATCTTGTATAATATTTATTCTCCTATATACTCGATATACTCGGCGATTATTTGTACAGAATTTTATGACTCGAAATAATCTTGCAGAAAATTGATTCACGAACGACTCTTGTTCACGATTCTAAATAATCTCGGTGAAAATTCATTCGTGCGTTTACTTTATTTAATGAGCTACCAATTTAAAAAGGAGTGGAAGAACTAAATTTGAAGTACGTACAAATATTGAAGATAGGTAAAATACCAACTTAAGAATGATTATTATCGGTCAACACGAGCATCTACTTAATTTAAAACCTTTTACATAATTATGACCAAGTGGTGATATAAACTTCCCTAACAAGTCTATACATCAAGCGTAGATATGACAGACGCGGTGCAGAAGTAATACAAACTCCCGTTGACCAATAATATTAATTAATATTCTGTATAATAGACCAATTATACTAATTAATATTCTGAATCGAGCAAGGAGGTCAGGCATATATACATGTACCATCTCGATCGCAACATTTATTCTTCAAATACACACTCCACATCACTGTTACCATATCTAAGAACCCGACATCTGCTCGAAAACAATGCAGCAAATTGCTTTTAAACAGGGCCTCAAGCACATTCTGCCGTGTAAATTAAACGACAAATCCCATCGACTCGTGGACAGTGCATCGATGGATATTAAAATAATATCGAAGACTCGTCAGGTCCACCAGGTCCGTTTGCAGCAGGAATATCCGCCGCACTGACTTCCTCGGACACGTCCTTGTTTCACTGCGTTACAACGCTCGGGCGCACCGCGATTCCGGGTCAATCGAAATGTTATGAGTTTGGCATCGATACGACGGCTGTCCGGCATTCATTATGCATCCGCAAACAGAACAGTAGGACACCGCATGGGGCGAGAAAAACGAGCGAGGGACGAGTCGGGGCGTCAGAGGGATAGAGTTTAATTCTGCTCTGGTGGGAATCTGACAATTTACCTCTCGCAGCGACTTTACACCTCTCACGATTCACGAAGTAGTCTATGACTTCTCAAGTGAACCGGATTCATCGTTTAGATATCGAGTGAAAACACTTGCTATTCTAGATTCAGCGTTATCTTCCAAGAGATTTTGACCAAAGCCTCGCGATTGCGTCGATGTTATACATTATAATACATAAAAATACATAATAATACGTGTCGAAGCGTCTTCCTTTTCTTCAGTAACGCCGCGCATTTCTAATATCATGATACTAATATACAAACTATTGTATATTATAATACTAATATCATGATATACATAAAAAAGGTACAAATATATCAAAGAGACACTAGCAACCAAAATGAACAAGAGATACAAGCCTTCTTTAATAATTCGCATCGAGCGAAATTTCGCTCAACGCACGAAAAAGGCACCTCCACGATTCTACGCACGAGGGAACCCGTTAATCGTTTGGAAGATGGCTAAACTCGAGATCTCGCGAGGAGCTCGACTCTCGACGCAACGATTCCGGGTCAATCCAGACGTTACGAGTGCAGCGTGCATCGAATGCATCGCGGCCGGCCGAAGGAGGGGGGGGGGGTCCCCGTCGTTTATTATGCATCCGCAAACAGGACAGTAGGACACCGCACGGGGTTGGGGAAGAATCGGTGTACGAGGCCCAACGAGGGGTCCAGGGTATAGGGTTTAATCTGCTTTGGCTTGAATTTCAAAATACGCGATGGCTAATGCATATTGCCTTTGGCCGGGCTCCAAGTTTCCTATGCAGTCGAACTCCCTCCTCCTTCTCTCCCTTGCCATACGCCCTCTCCCTCTCCCTCTCCCTTTCTCTCCCTCCCCCCCCCACTCGCTCGCTCACTCACACTCACACTTACACTCACACTTACACGCTCTCTCTCTCTCTCTCTCTCTCTCTCTCTTTATCCTTCTCTCTCTCCCCCTCTCTTTCTCTCACTCACACTCACACTCACACTCACTCACAAGCAAGCTCGCCCTCTCTTTCTCTATTTATCCATCTATCCATCTCCATCTCTCTCTGGCGTTGGTACCAAGCCGGCGGCGAATGTAAACTCATTTTGTCATGCATTAAGCGCCGCTCACAGCCCCCCCCCCCTCCACCACCGCCACCACCCCCAGGCCCAACCAGCACCGTCGTCGCCTTCCCTCAAACGATATTTATGCCATATTAATCGGGTATCTCCTTTGTATGCGCCTGCATACGAGTAGCGTCGGTGCTGGGTGCCAGTGGCAGTGGCCTAATATCGATGCCTCGCCCTCGGTGCAACCAATCCCCCGGAAGTCGGTCGTGCGAAATGAAATCCGGGGGTTGGGTCGGCCAGGAACGAGACCAGGATGGAATCCAGGTTTAATGCCGTCTTTTTCGCCCATGGAGATTGCTGGCTGCTTTATTCGCGAGGCTCGACGGATATGAAGGCTTGGAAGAAGGGAGCCTCTTGGATCTTGGGACGCGCGTTCTGTTAGGCCGATGCGTTGGTCGCTCCTTGTTATAATGGTGAAGAGCAAGGAGGCTAGAAGTACTGTGCGTCTCTTGGAAGTAATGGTTAATCTCGAATTTAGGGGAAACATCGTTAACGATAAAACTACCAAACCGGTCAAAATGATTGTTCGGTCGTTTCTTTATAAAATCGTAGTGCTTTATGAGGATGTATTTTTTCAGATTTTCTATGATTCTCGTGCAGTATTTGGATCATCGCTTTGATTCGCTCAAATTTCCTTTTGCTCTCCCCTTTTTTTTAAATACGTATTTGGTGTTCTAAATATGATGTGGCTGGTAGTTCTAGTGTCGAGCAGACCTTCGAGTCCCGATGGAATCCGGATTTTACATCGTCCTCCCCGCGTATGTGAATTGGAAATCCAAGGCGGATATGATTACTCGCCTTCGGCTCGAAAAGCGATCCGTAAGAATCCGGAAGGAATTCCGCCGCGAAATTGTCGAGTGGGTAATGTCGACCTGCGCTTTCTACTTATCTCTTATCGTAATTGACTCTCGATCCGATCGAGGAAGATATGGAAGTGGAAAGTACGACTGCAACGTGTCACGAGTCTCCCGGTGCACCTATGGGACCCTTTGTCCTTTAGGATTTACTATCCGCTTTTGATTGCTCTTCCTTATCCCTTTTCTTTCTCTGGATTTAAGAAAAGTCCCTGGCGTATAATCTCGTTAAATTTGAGCCTTTGCGTTCTGAGGTGTCTTTTTATAATTATCTTCGGGATGTCTTTGATACGACGCGGAAACGAGAAACGTGTAATATTGGCTCCTTGCGATGTACATTTTTTTTACTGATAAAAACACTGTTTTAATATATGAATTTTTATAGCAGATCGACTTTGAGTGTACGGGGATTTTTTTTTACAGTGGATTGTAAGCGTTGTTATTTTTTAAATTAAAGTTAAATCAGTATTACATTGAAGTTATTACATAGAAATAAAAGCTGTGCTTATTGAAAGTCATGCAAAACCTCTTGCAATCACAGAGAGTCATAGAGAACAGAGCACAGAGTACAGAGTCATAGTCAGACTTACAATAAAACCTTAAAAAATAGAGTAGGAATAATTCACCCGTATCCTAGCAATAACAACAAAGCACCTTTACTCATCGACCCAAGTCTCCAACGAAAAGCTACCCGAACCCAACAACTCCATCGATCCCACGCAGATTTGTGTAATTCTCCGCGCTATGACGATCTAATATCTTATCACGGAGTGCGAGCCGACGATATACGCGACCTCAGTGCCGCAAGATTACATCCAGATTTCGAGCCATTCGCAAAACGTACGCCTCCTCGCGCGCGTTTTAGGGCCATTCGACGCGATAAGCGCGCGTGTTGCTCGTCGTTCAACGATACGCGTGCATTTTGCGCCTCGTTTGACGATACGCGTGCAGATTTCAGGGTCGTAGGACGATATATGCGCGGAGATCCCAGTTATCGGGGGCACGTTGGCGCCTTCAGAAAGTTATGCCCATAAAGTTTCGCGCTGTAAGCCTCCCCGCGATCTTCGATGCGCGCAGAGGCGCGATGCGCATCGATGAATAAATACAACTGCTGGAAATTCCAGTTTGAAGAACGTGGATACGTAGGATTGGGCGCGGAGGCTCGCTGTATGGGGCACAAACTTTGATAAAGTTCGAGCTTCGATTAGCCTTTGGAGGAACGTGTCCCGCCGACCTACATTCCAATCCTCGAAAACATTTTCTTCGGCGCCGTTGCTCGGACTTCTCAACGAGGATCGAGTTTCGAGCATTTATGAATTAATTAGTCACTTTGCCAGCGCGCAATTGTATTTTTACAAGTTGCCCCAGCACCCTTAGGAAACTTATCTCGATCGCGGGGCGGTGTATTTATACATGGCGTTCCAAAATTCACGCGAGATTCGCAAGTTTCGAGAAGAGTATATACACGCCAGCAAAGTCGCGGAGGTTATTTACCCGATACACTATTCTCTATACTGTATACTTTACGAATGGATACGATATTCACAATCTATTTATTATAATATTATATATCATATAAAATGTGATGTTTTCTCCCAAGATTACTGTTTGCTTGAATTTCGAGATACACGTATAAGTAAAAACCATAGACACGCGAGTTTAATATTAAAATCGATATCTATCGAACACGATAGCCGCGCTTGTACCACAGTTCAAGCGTTCCTCGTCGAAGGAACGAAGCTCGGAGCAACAATCGATGAAAGCTTGGCGACAGAGGCAAAGGCGAGAAAGTGAATAGCCGAGTGTCGGGCGATAATTGCAGGAAATCGATGAAAAAAATTCGATCACCGAAGGTGGCCCACCGATATTGGTGTTTTCAGAACTGTCTTAATGCATTTAGGATCGCTCGTTCCGCCAGCCGGATGAGGATGGAAATTGCGCTCATATCCGCGCACTTTCGTCTGGAAAATCCCACCGATTGCTTCCTGCGCGATGTGCACGAAAAACGCCGCCCGTAAAAGCGCTCCTGGCTTCGAAACTTTCTTCCCGCGATGATGCAGTTCCGAGCTTCATTACAGACCTGACTTCGCATCGCGATGTTTTTTCCCCTGAAATTATAATTGTTCCTCCCCCCTCTCTCTCTCTCTCTCCCTCTCTCTTTCGCCTCCCATCTTCCTCTCCTAATGGAGATCCGAAGAGCTCAGCCGTGCCATTCGCGACCCATACTTCTTATATTTCCATCAAGTAAATGGTTTTCTGCCATTCCCTACACTTCTTTTTTGGGAGCCTCGTAAGAGGCAGATGTTCTCCTTCTTTCTCCCTTACCCTTCCCTCTTTCTTTTTCACTCTCGACCAATTCCAGATCTCGCCCTTCCACGACTTTAATTTCCACGCGATAATAAATTATCCCCGCTGGCAGCTCGCTGGTAGACGAGTTTGTTGGAATATGTGACAACCTCCAATTTCACATAATGGATCACCCCGAGTCCGTCTCGGATACTCTGGATGTTGATAAGAAGCAAGCGCTCGGAAGGAACGATTTTATTCGAATCCAACACCGAGTCGAGGTGTCGAGCAGAAGGGAAGAATTCGAGACGGCTGTCTTCCAAGAGGGAAGGGACTCGATAGAGACTTTGGCTACTTTGGGCAAGTTGATTATCAATCATCTGTTCCTAATCGCGACGATCTCTTCGCATGCAATCCTTCTTTCCTATCGAATCTTGGTAAATAGCCTAACGAGTCCTCCTGGGATGTTACGTTGGAGCCACGATGTCTCTAAGATCTGCTTCTTCAATCCTCTCGATGGACAGAACGATAGAACTGTGCCTTGAACAGCACGGTTACAAGGATGAACACACCTATAAATATATACGTGGGATGTGCATAGACAAGCGATCGAATGCGCGCGAGTGTGCGCGCGCGCGGATGTGTACGCGTGCAGCGCTCCATACATATATCCACATATAATAATAATAAACACGCATGCACGGTATGTATGTATACGTATATCCACATATAATAATAATGAAATACACATACACAGAGCGAGGCCGCTCCAATTCCAATTCCACTCCCTTCGATCCCCCCGCGTCCCTCTGGATTCCGAACTTCATTCGGCAGGTGGAAACTTAATTTCCAGCGAAAGGGCAATTCTAAACAAGAACCGCGCCGCTCTCCGCAGGAGGATTTCGCGTCCCAGTTCCATGGTCGAAAATCAATCTCCAAAAAGTTCCGTCTAATCAGCCTTCTGAAGTCAACAAACCCCCATCCCCCACCCCCCTCCCTCCCTTCAATTCCTTTTCCACCGGCGTATTTACCGGCGTCGCACGTGGCCTGATTAACGAACTCCACCGCGCTTTGAGGATGGAACGACCCGCTGGAGCTCGTCCAGGATATAGGAAGCGCGACAACGAGGAAACGAAAGTGGAACGAAAGTCGTTTAATCCAATGGCCGCGTATATCGCGTTTGGCTGATAGTATCGGCAAACGATTGATCGACGAACCTCGATTCGTATGCATCGCTCTCCCTGAGAATGATTTCACGGTGATTGTCCGCCGTTAGAGTGATTCACAGGGGGCCCGGGATCGATGCTCCGGCTCCTGGATTGTTGTAAATTTCGTTGCTTTCCGATCCTGCAGCGCGTAAATCGGGAATCAGGGTAGCGGATGGCCGACGCCAGGAACCGCTCTGGCCTTGTAAAACTAGCTTGCCATAGAGGCTTTTCGAATTAAACACGGCCTCTTGGAAAGAGAGCGCTTTTACGTGTATATTAGGGTTGAGGAGAGAGCGAATGGTGTTGATCGCGTGGTAAGAAATCGAGGATTCGTTGGTTTTGCTGAGGGATTGATATGGTTATCGGTTAATACTATTTCTATTTTTCAGGCATGTTTAAGTGCAGTAAATGTATCCTTGAAGAAAAAGAGGACGAAGGAAAAGTGTCGAAGGATTAATTTATCGATCAGTAGGCTGCAAGAGAATTGTGAAAAATGTCAGAAGTGACCGTGTCTCAAAGTTCTAGAGTTTTTCAAAGAAAACACTGACCGCTCGTGATAGGAATAGTGTTAAAAACAAGCGTTGTAAAATGACTACTATGAGATTAATGACACTAGATGATATATTATCGTGTATAAAATCAGTGGTATAGCTGTATATCGTTAGTGATATACTCCCAAAATTAAGCGGACATCGTCGAATGGTTTATTTTCTAAAACTACGCGATGTCTCTTTTAAAAATACCGAAGATCGTTTTGAATATTCGAGATAATATTCACTCGCCGTTCTCGCGGCTTTTCGCGTTGTACGAATTTCGAGCTGCCTTTGGATCCGGTATTACGTATGTAACCGGAGAACACATTTCGCCTCGTTTTTCGAAATTTCGGTCGGCAAAGTGCGGGGGAATTTGCGCATTTGGTCGAAACGCACCCACATTAATTCCTGACGCGGAGGCTTCGGAAGTAATATGTCGAAACTGTTTGCTTTGCCTTTGATCCAGCGCGGGAGCACAAAGTACGCAACTTCGAGTACGCCGATCCGCGCCTACCGACGCTCGGGCATAGGCACTGATGAATAATTGAACCCGAAACACCATTCCAGGATCATTCATGCGGTTAAATTACCGAGCTGGCACCCTCCGGAACCACAAACGATGACTCGTGTGTGCATATTCACCGAAGTTTGTGCACCAGCTCGTTCCTGGGCGACGAAAGCGCGCCTCGAGTTAAAGCGGGATATTAAAACGTCTGGTCATTGGTCAACGCTTAAACTCGCCAGATTTCTCGTTTTTATCCCTCTCCTCTCAAAATGATCCTACGATAATTGCTAAATATTAGAAGATATCCAAATAAATATTAGAATATCAGAAGATATCCACATAAATTGACGTATTACAGGATTTGTTGGAAGTTCGAGCGATTTTTAATTTCCTGTATGTATCTGTTTTTATTTCGAAAGAAGAAAATCGCCAGTCTTAGAGTTAATCTAAGAGAAATAATATACGGGTAAGTGTTAAACGTGGTGAACGACCAATTATTCTACGTAGACAACATTTTGATCAAAGCCAAAGGATGATCGTAATATGGGATGCGAATGGAACTTCAGTGGCGAAGGAAGTGAAAAGGATTTTGAATGAAAACGATTAAAATCGTATCCGAAGTGACGCTCGGTGGGACGCGAATTGAAGCGAGCGGGCGATTCGGTTTGGATGCAAACGGCGGAGAGAATCGTGACTAAATTAAGATCCTATTAATTTCCACCCTCTTTGCCCAAAGATTCTCGGCTTTGCATTTCCGTTTTCCCGCTCTTCGCGTTTCATTAAGCGTCCACGGTATTCGGTCTCGGAGATTTCCGTGTCGAGGCATAGAAATAGCGAGGAGATGCGATTTACCGTGAGAGTTTCTTGTAAATTTATCGCCAGAGAAAGAAGGCGTGTTTTTTTCTCGAATATCGAGGGCCATAATCCGCAGCTTCGCGAGATTCGATTCGCGCGTGGATTCGTTTTATTTATAAAATTCGAGGTACTTACGAAGAAACTTGTTTCTGTAAAACCCACTGGAGACCTTTCTTCCGTGAGAACATTATAACAGCGAATTCTGGATTCGCAAAGGTGTAACTTTTACGTGCATCCTGGCTTATGCGCCAGTTGCTCAGAAGAAATATAATCGGAAGTCCGGTCACGTTGCACGGCCCGTACCAGTGGCCGCTTTCTTCGCCATTTGGCTTAAATATAAATCCTAATCATTCCTACGAACGTAATAATTCACTGGATCAACCTTAGTCGCGGTTTAAAAAGCATGCTTTTCACCGACCATTGGCTAACATTATACATTGTTTTTTGATATATCGATATACCTGGTCTCCTACACGAGGCGTATTCACGAAATAAGAAGAATATAAGAAAATAAGAGAAATAAGAAGTAAATAATTTCGCGGGTTATATTAGTCCAAGCCTCTCGAATTTTTCGTCGTTGCATTACTAACACACTATGTACATAAATATATACATACATGCGTATATACGTGTATATATAAATATAATAAAATATTTTCTGTCTACACACACAGACGCACACGACAGAGAAAATATTTGATTACACAGTTATCACACATCGCGCCTCGATGCGCAGACTCGAGTCTCGAATAAACCTGGAGCACGGGAGAAAGCTGTTTGCCGGCTCGTCAAATTCGACTTTCCAGGAGCCAAGGCTGGAATAAGTCCGACAAACACGACCCACGGAGAAGACGGAGGTAAACGGCCAAGAAGCGCTCACTCGATAACCCCTCACCCGTCGAGGCATTGTCTCCGGCTTGAATTTTCTCGTTTCCACGATTAATCAGGTGTGACGACGGTGCTCGGCCGATGGAAGTATGTACACGCAGTAAATCACCAAAGGAGCGTATTCTGCAGTCGCAAAAGGGCGGGTTATATATTTCCCCGCGCCATATACGTCAGGGTTTATGCGGCAGCTGTTCGAGCACAACGAGGATACACTGCGAATCAACCCCTTTACTACGGGGAGTGTTATGTACTTTTTACCCTGGCCGCCCTCCGTTTGCTTTCACGAACGCAAATTTATGTTCTTTGAGAAACTCGGAAAGGGCGGCCCGCCTAACGCGACTCCTTCAATTTTTAATCCCTAACCCCCGCTTTCTCGCCCCCTCGCTGGGAATTTCCTTCGCGTCTGCTTAAAAATGAAGAGCCGCGCTCTCCGGCCGCGCGCAACAATAAATGCGAATGGGAGACGATTTATCCACGGTTCGAGGATAATTATACGATCACGGAGGAGAGCGCCTCTTCGTGAATAAATGAGCGACTTGGGGGATGCGCAGGTATATATTTTTTAGAAGATCGTGAAGAATCGCGTGTTTTTCTTTTATTAAATTGTTACAGATATCTAATAAATTCGAATACATTGATCTAATCTGAAAGTATAATCTGATAGATTGGAATAATTTAATGAGATAATTTAATGAGAAAGGCGCGAGTTTGATTATTACTTTAGTATTGAGAGTTTAAAAATCTTTGTACGGCAATTGCGAGTTTTTCCAAAACAATGTTTACTCGCGCGAAAAGCATACTCGCGACCGCCAATTTGGCGTTATTTCATTTCGGTTTGACTAACATGTCCGCGCCGTCGATGCGTGGATTTTCGCGGCTGCACAAACCTGCAGTCTCGTTATTTTCCATCGGGACTGTAATTTTCGCGAGAATCATCGTTGGACAGGCCCGATAAATCATTGCTCGGCTAATCTCGCGCGAAATGAATTTGCTCCGTTCGGGACATGAAAAATCGTCCTGCTGACAGATTGACGAGTAAGTCGGCAATATTCTACGTGATGTCTTGGATGGCGGCCAGCGTGACGAGAGTCGAAGCATCTAAAATGGAAAAGTGGCGAGGGCGATCTTAATTATAAGAACAGGCGCATTATCGAAGTAGCGTCAAATACGATTATTTTGATATAAAAATTGCACCGCGGGACAATCCTTCTGGCACTACGAATTTCAGTCACAGTGCGCCCATTTATCTTCGAACTTAGACATAGAACGTGATAGGAATTACGGGCGTCTATTTTGGACAGCGGAATTAGACCAGAACCGTTTTGCAGGAGGTCACAAATATTACTTAAAAAAAAACCCTCCTCGTCCTTCCTTCAAAAGTTCGACACAGATCGTTAAAAACCAATCACCAAACTCCACCAAAAAATATTTCCACGATAAAAGCAAATAGTACGCACGTAGTTTTATTCTCAACCTCCGTGATCATCAAACGTGAGCTGAGAGATGGCCAATAGCGTCCTTCTTATTAACAATAATCAACGAATTATATTCACGATCGACTTATTCGCACACTTTATACTTTAATTCTCCATCTCGTTTCCCGGAGTTAGCACGTCAGTCGACCAAATCGACATTTTTGCGCACAATAATCAATCATTCCTAGCCACTAACACGTACCTCAAATAATCAAGGTTCGTGCAATCCAAGAATCGAACGATATCTATACCAAAACTACAACCTGCTGAATTAAGTCATATTATATATAAAAGAAAGAAATCCGCGAAAGTCAGGTAACCGGAGCAAGACTCGAGCCGCTCTGTATCGATATTAACATTATTATTACGGCATGTACGAATCGTCTCTCTATTATGCAATAAACCTCTAATCCTCCGTGGCAGAATCCAATAATGCGCCGATCAAAAACGATAATTCCGGCAGGCCGCACAGAATGTTCCCCCAACAGGTTAAGCAGAGAGCTCCTAATTCGACCAATGCGAAGCGGCCGATACATCACCTACTTAAAAACAATGGGAGCCGCAAGCGTTTTCCGACAATGTATTTCCGCGGTTGGTCGCTGCTTGCTGGCCACGGAGAGGAGTGGGGGGAGGGGGGGAGAGAGGGGCATACTTTTCCTGATTCCCTTTAAATGGTGGCGGTGGCTTTGTTTTTAATGCGACTGACCCACTTGGCCCAATGTCCCACTTTGCGGCGCATTCCACCGCCAGGAACTTCTGATAGTTTAGAATCTAGATTGTTCTTAACGGATCGGCCCTCTCTCTTTCTCTTTTTTTTCCCTCCTCTTTGCCATTAATTGCGCGCGTATTTTTTCCCCGGGAGAATTTAGGGCTGTATAAAAATCGCATCGCCCCCGCCGCTCCACGGAGTCGAGGACGAGCTAAATCCACCGCGTCCGATGGCTCCTCGCGGTACGAACGCGAATGTGCGCCCTGAATGGCGAAGTACTCTTCCCTTTTTCGCGATAATCGCCACGAGGCTAGTATCTGGTATCCGCATAGCGATTATTCTAAGATCGAGCTCGTATTTAGGACGATATCGTTGCTGGGTTGTTTCACGATGTATTCTGTTTTTCGAATCCTGGCTCGTCGGGAGCTTTGGTGCGAAGTGTGATTGGTTGGTTCGTAAGGGATTTTCGTGGATCCGTGGGAGTTTTGATGCTAAGGAAAGGGGGTGTAATGGCGAGCGTCTGGAGCGAGACAGTGATACAACTGTAACGTTGGATCGTGCACGCGCCTTCCCTTCCGAGCTCTTCGACTACTCGCTTCACTTGTACGTCGACCATTAAACTGTCCTCGGCGCACTTCGAGCTCACGAGGTAACATCGATTTTCCAGGAGGTCTAAGAACTACCGGCGATCCTTGGCCCAACGAAGCACCTATTAACACGCTTCCTATTTTAATTCTCCATCTAGTCTCGTGGAGTTAGAATTCCCAGTCGAGCACATCGACGCTTCTGAATAACAATAATCATTTCTAACAACTGGTGTGCGATCCAAATCATACAAACGATACCCACATTTGTAAATCGAATAAAACGAATATTTGAAAATCCTAAAACTCGAGGCCGTGGATTCAACCTTATTAACGCTCGGCATGCGGGTATACTTCGCGACGGACTTACGCGCGCAGCGGGTGTTCCTTACGAAGACCGTAAACGTACGTTGCCCGCATGGCAAGTGGTAACACTTTAACGCCACTGTCACGCACTCGTGACTTCTATTCGTCAACTGTCACACGTCATTCCGAAGCTTGCACAGGAACGCGTATTTATGATATTTTCGAAGAAACAATCGCCTCCACCCGCCTCCCTCCCCAATTTAGCCATTAATCCAAACTCAATGACCTTCTCATTAATAATTGTCATCCGTGGACAGTAAAACTCGCCTGTGCCAACCTCACGAATGTGCGGCCCGCAAAGTGTCGAGAAAAATGAGCTGCGAAGAAATCCAACACTGGACTAATATCGGACCAAGAACCGAGGTGGCTTCGCTTTCCAGCTCCTTGGTTACGCACTTCTCCGGTGCATTCTGCCCGCACATCCCGCCTGTACTCTTCCACGTGCACGTGGAAGCGTTCGAGGGTGCTGGGCGTGTAAAGTGGAGCGCGGGAGAATTGCGCCGTGACGAAGCGACGGGCCGGTTAATTGATCGATCGGCCCTCGGCTCGCTCGAAGGGTGCAACCGTCTTTGAGACTGACCTCCCAGTTCCCGCGCTCGGGGTTAATTATGCCGCGGAAATTGGCATAATTAATTCGCGGCAAGTTGCGCGCCCAACCGCGCGTGCAGTTAATTTATTTGCGCGGTGCGACAAGCCGCGGCGAGCTGCGGTCCTGGCTGTTTTGACCCCGGGAAACCTGCACGGTTGAATCGGCTTCGTAACGATGATGATCGCGTGTGTTCTTGTGTTTGTTTGCACCTAGACACCTTCGCGCTTGCTGCAGCATTGGTTCTCGCGACGAAGTGGAAATTGATGAGTACATGTATGATATATAACAGAAGAAAGTTGATGAGTACATATGTGATATGTATGTTATATTATGTTATATATATGTTATACGATATGTAACAAGATAGATGCTGTAATATTCGTATAATCACCGATCCTCCTTATTCGCGTGGCATAAGTGATATTTCAAGCGCTTGGAAAAAAGGAGTCTAATTCAAAGTTTTGATATCGCGATTGGTTTAAGGAAATCGCGTGTCTTATCTTTGCAGTTCAATATCCGATTTTTACCATCCGCGAACGTGTCGATCCTTAATACCATATATCCCTCGTACTACCCTGCTCCACCATAATATTCCAATAATATATTCATCCGTCGCGAGGAATTTCTATTACACCAATTCCACGTCCGCGCGTCCGTTTTCCCGAAAAGCTCGCGAAGTATGTCGACGAAATTTGCGCAAACTAATTAGCAGAATAATTGATGAAGTAAATTGAGTAGGGGGTAATTAATAGCGATAACAGAAAGTTAGATATTTCGCATTATCCGTCGGGGCCGGAAAATTGCTCCCATCTGTATCGCAAGCGCGCCCGTTTGGTTGGCCAAATATTCTGGATTTATCGCGGAAGGAATTGGCAGCAAAATTATATCCGCGGGTCCGGCGCATATAATGTATATTAATAACATTAGCGATTCGCGTTGGCAAGCATGTCGCGCGATTCGGGATTAAATTCCCGCTCGCGGGTCACGTCGAATCGCACGCCGAAGCAAAAATCCTTCGGGCCGCGCCGCGATCGCGTCCGCATTCCAAAGTGGAGCGTCTGGTGTATTATAATAATTGGATCGGGCTAATGGATCGGCCAATCTATCGGCAAATTCCGTGCCTATATTACTATTCCGCATTGGCTTCGTGATCTTCCCGCGTTATGTTACACGATTGCAGTAAACAAGGTCAACTGCGAAAACACGCTTGCATAATCAATATGTGCCCTTCTCTACGATTAGCGCCCTAAGCGGCTGTTTGGCGCTTTAAACGCTACGCGATGTTCGCAGACACTGAGGCGCAGGCTTCTTTCCATTCCTGTTTTAAGTTACTGCTTTGCCAATGCTGAACCTACCAGCCACATTCTAGATATATTCATGTACATTAAGTATATCCTTAAAGAACATGAGTATTGAGAAGAGACCTCGATAGATGGATGTAATGATTTATACTCTGTTGTATAATCGTTTCATCGTGGATCAAGGAAATATTATTATCCCCTTGTAAAATGTCAGATTTATTCGAGCAAATTTATAAGCTTCTTAGGATCAAATGGAGAATTAAAAATAAGCGTGTGAATACGCTCCTTATGACTATTATCGTTCATTTGCCATTAATCTCCGTGGACGATACAAATCGCGTGGCACGTAGCGTAATTATACTACTCGTGGCCTCGAGATTTGTTCAGCGAGTGATTTTGATCCGCGATCCACGTTGAAGGAATTTCGCGCTCAAAGTCGATCGCCAATACGCGTCTTGGTCGTTGTTATTTTTCGAAGGACAAATGATCAGTAGTGCACAGGATCCACGAAGGCCCTGGCAGGTTAAGCCGAATAACCCAGTTGGAGAAATCACGACCTCGGTGTTTATCTCGACTGCTTGGATATGCTTTTTAATGGAAGGATGGAAGCGGAACGGACAATGGCAGCATATTTTGAGGAAGGGACGACACCTTTCTGCTGACTACAATATAAAGTTGAAAGGCAAAGAGCCCGCTCGGCGGAATGACACTTTTCAATTTATGTTCAATATCAGCCTGCCAATCGAAATAGTTCCTCACTGTCGGTGAATTTCTTTGAGGATCTTGGCAACACGCGACAGGGTAAGTCCATTTCAACGAACGTGAATGGTGTTCGTTTCGAAATCATACGCGACCCTGCCCTCGGAAAAGAGCCTAACACGAATCGTTTATAATGAAGAGGGAAAGCAATTCGATCTAATGGTAACTATAATTCGAAGGACAGAAATGATCAAAATTAAAATTCCCTATTGACACTTTCTAATCCAATGATAACATTTGGTAAGAATATGTAACAATAATCCAATGAAACATCATCCGTATAATCTGCTTCTACTAATCGAATAGCTCTAAATTGTCTTTTTTTGAGATATTAATTTTTTTACTAAACAATAATAATTCAGGGTAGGAAGAGTTAAAGCCACGAAACATCGGTTAACAGATGATCCTTCGTGAATTAATTCTTTGCCCAGAAAGACTTCCGAGAATGATTAAGTCCCAATCTTCTTTCTCAACGCACAGAAATAAGATTTCAAGAGCGATAAAAATTGAGCACGAGCGAATACGAATGGTTATCAGCTATCCGACGTTATTATGCGGAGGGACAAACGACAGAGGGCCTGAGTATTTTTGAAAAGTGTAACTATGCGCTTCTCCCAGGGAATATAGGACGTCTATTCATTTTAATGACAAAGGATATTTTTAGAATGCGTGAGGCAGCTATGACGCCAGCTTGAATTTTTCAACAACGCTTGGATAAGGCCGATATAATTATTTATGCCGAATCTCAGAGCTGGAGATCGACGCGAGGTCAAACCGCGATATGATTTACGACGTTTGTCCGAGATCCATGAATATTGAAGGGAATTATTCTTACGATCGCTTTATATTCATCGAATCTGCTTTTCTGGTTTTATGGTCACGTCAGCAAAATCAGTGCGCCAATTGGGTGGCGCGAGGACGAGCAGGAAAAAAAAAAAAAAGAGCGGCGGCGTTAAAATAATTTTAGGAGCATCGATCGGTCTATTAATACGCGCCCACGGTATTCATTCGCCCATTTTCGTTCATCGGGCAGGCCGTATGGACGTACAATGAGCCCGTAACGCTGTCATCGTTCGTGGAATTTGCAAACGCTCTGATCCGTCCTATTTGAATTCCTGTCCTTGATATTATTCGCGGATATCCAATTCTTCCCTTTTGCCAAAATGATTTCGTAGAGGGAAAATAGCGAGAATGTGGCGCGCGAGTGGGAGCTGATAAATAAACTAATTCTTAGGTGAAATACGATTTTAGAAATGGATCTCGATTATCGAGTACAATTTTTCCACACCTTACTCTTCAATTCCATAAGTTAACACTTATGTATTTATCGTATTTAGTCAAATAAATAAAAATATAAAGGAATATATAAGATACCTACTCTTAATTAAAATATAAATACTTATTCAGTTTATAGATTTGTTTTACTGTTCAATTTTTGAGATATAGGTTGTTACACTAAACGTTTTCAAATTAAAGTCGAATAATAATCACGCCATGCGCGGTATTTTATTAATAATCAAAAGTCGATACAAAAATAGGCGTGGAAAAAAAATGTTGCAAGAAATTCCAACGCCATTTCCCATTAGACGATTATTACTCGATCCATTATCGTGGCATTAGGCGGTAGGACCGGGTAAGAATGATTTCATAAATGTAAAATCGATGCGAATTCAGCTAAATTACCTGTTATACATGAGGACGTCGGGCTTCCATAGTCTGTGCGGCGGGATCCTGAGGTCTCTCACTCCTCCGTAATCCGAGACGTTCCATCTCATGTTCACGTCGTTCCATTCCTATAATTAAACGGAAATTACTTACAAAAGAGGCTCCATGAAAATTCCACGGTGCTAAAGCCTCGATCCATCGCGCGGCGCTACAAAAGGCGCCTCTCCACTACACGTCGTTTCTCCAAATTGCGCTTTTGCGCGTATCGTTTTGCAACTGTATAGCGTCTAACAGCAGCCAAAATATCTCGTTTGCCGCTTGAAGTTTATAATGATTATGCTTCGTTGATTTCAACCTCCGAGCAATGCTTCGGACGATTCAAAAGCGAAGAATTTAATTTCGAAGGCGGCGAACCAATCGAATAAGTTTGAAGACTAAGAATCGAAGGCGGTGCTGGACGAAGATCAATATCAAAAGCTGAAAGAACTGGCGGAAGCGTTAAACGTAACCGAAATGGCCGTCTCTAAACTTTCGAAGTCGATGGAAATCGAGTGAAAATCTCTCGAAGTTGAAGGGCACGTACAAATGGTAGGTGTGGAAATAAATGTACAATATTATACATTTCATTTACGAATACCGTTTTTAAGTAATAACGCGTGAAAAAAAAATGCGTCAAATGTACAACGCACGCTAATGACAAATAAAAATATTTCCCATTAAAATAAAATCCGGTACCCGACAATGGGAAAAACATATCGCGCGGGAGAATAAAAGGTTCGGGCAAGAGGAAATGCGGTGAAACAACGGTTAAATTTAATTTGGAAAATCGCTACATCAAAAATTCGTTAAGCGCTCATTTCTCCCTTGGCCCATCAATGAATCGTTAATTTTCTCGGCGCTAATACTTTTCTCGAAGGAGTTTTCGAGGAAATTTCCCCAAGACTTGTGAAAGTACACGATAAAATAAAAGCGTAATAATACGTAATATATCAAATGCAAATACTATTAACGTAATCAATCAAAAGCAGATAATATTACTATTAATTAAGTAATAACGCGTGAAAGAAAATAATTGAAAACATATAACGCACGCTAATGACCAACAAAAATATTTCTTTCTAAAACGCAATCAAGCAGAAAATGATGGAAAATCGCCACGTCAAAAGTTCGTCAAGCACTTATTCCCCCTTGGCCGACCAATGTATCATTAGTTCCTCGGCGCTAATACTTTCTCGAAGGACTTTTCGAGGAAATTTCCCCAAGACCTCGCCGTCGAGTTTTCGCGCGACTTCATGGAAAACGCGAAGCGATTTCGAAACTTGGAAACTTTCGACGCTTTGGATCTTCAGTCTTTCCCTCAGAGGGCCGAAGGGCGCCTCGGACGGCGTCAATAAGTTCCGCGGAGTCCATTGTCACGTTTTGCATTTATTCCGGTATCGACCGACAAGTACTTTCAACTATTGGAGGCCTGGAGTTTTAACAAGACTCCGCCGCGGCCCAACTTCCAGGGTATCGACTCTTCAAAAATTCAACGCCCAACTGCGGCACGTTCCGCTTGCAAAATTCACAGTTTCCAGATCGATCCTCGGCGCTAATCCTCTTAACAGGCTTGTTATCGATTAAATCGCGGCTGGTTCAAATTTCTCCTCGATCTCTGCCCCCTCCCCCTTCCTTTTTTTTTTGCGAACTCATATATTCAGCTTTATGCGAAACCATCCAACCTCTTGCTATCGTAGGACTTCGATGATATAATAATAATATCCGATGCACGAAGTGTTTTGAAATTGACAAAAGAATGAAAATTTTATTCATTCCTCCATATCAGTGTCCCCTTTGAAACAGTCCTGATTAGATATTACAGACTCATTCCAGCGCTTCTTCCAATTTTCGAAGCAGTTCTGCAAGTCGATCTTTAAGATAGCCTTCGACGTTTTCCGCAGTGCGCTTTCAATCTCATCTATGTCCACGAAACGACGGCCCTGTGAGATTCTCTTGATTTTTGGCAGCGGAAAAAAGTCATAAGAAGCCATGTCCGAGGAACATCGAGGCATCGTTAGATCGTTATTTTCCCCCTAAAATTCGCGAACGAGCAATGGAGTGTTCGTATATCCGAAGAAAACGCGAACGGAGGAAAAGGCGGAGAATCACCCACGTAGGTTTTTCCTCTCGCCTTACTTCTCTCGCGAGATTCTCGTTATTTCGGCCAGATGGAACGGATCCATCTCTTTTTCTCGACCCGTGGAGAGTATTATGTTATACAGGGACGGGTAAGTGGCGAAGGCGCAGCTACGGTAACTAAAATAAACGGAAGTGGCGTAAGCACTCGCTGAAACCGGAGGTTTGCCGGCGCTTAAATTTCCTAATTACGTTGAGTGCATCGCGATCCTCCGTTAGCCGTTTTTCTTTTATCGCGAGCATCGACCGCGAGGTGGCCGGGCAAATTTGATTTCACGTCCAATTCCAGGCTCTGCTCGAGCAGCGAAACAATGTTCCGCGGGATGGACGTGAAAATAAATACGCTCTCCTCCGGAGTCAGGGCGCGCTACTTAAGGGGATCGGAGGAAATTAATACGAGCGATTTTTCCCCCTAACCGAGCGCAAACGGCGCTTCGTGCCGATATGACGATAGGGAAGATCAAGAGCGAATCGCACCTCTCGCGGTTTCACTTCTGCAGAAATGGAAACGCGCGAGAAATTAATCTCTCAGGATTGTAGGAACGAGAATCGTCTTACGAGGAACGAAGTGTTTCGAGCGGTTTTCATTTGAGCTTTGGGCGTATATGGCGAAATTATTTCTTTCCTCGGTATATATTATTGTTTATATTCCCTGGAATTTTCAGCTCGAGTGTTTTGTCGTGTAACTTCGTGATACAGCAGCTGTTTTCTTAAAATGGAATTTGGGTGTCTAGGCGAATTTTATATTGTATCTCGTAAGACATTGATCGCGCTATTCCTGTGTTTTTATTCGAAAGCAATACGGTTTAACGGTGTTTCTAAATCATTTGCTACGACTGCGTTCCTGGTTTCATGTACTTTTGATCGCTAAATAAATGATTTATTACAAGATTATACATCCCACTCAATACCCCGTGTCTAAATCCTACATAATCCAGGTGATTCGATGTTATTAACCAGAAAGGTTTTTGCCTCGTCCTATAAGACTGAGCCTCGAAATAAACACCATCGCCAATCCTGGCCGTTTAATTAGTCAAAAATAACCCTTCTTGAACCCAGTCGTAATGAGTTTCAGCGGGACACAGGGGCGCATGGTTAAACACCTGTTCCTATAATTCTGGTAGCCTGTTTCGTTGGGTGGAATTGCGATTTATAGGCCTCAGGAGTGTCATAAACCTTGTTTCATTAAGGCACGGTATTCGCACGATGAACGCTGTACCCCGTCCGTCGTACTTAGCGAAGTTATTAAGGGGCATCATAAAACCTAATATTCGAACTATACTTCACACTCGCTCCTTTCGCTATACCCGATAAACTTGGATAAATCTGCCGCGATCGGTTCTATCGATCATGCACCAGCTGTAGATCGTCCACGAGTCTCGCTTAACATCACAATTCGATATAAGAAATATCTTTGCAAGCGCTTTTTTGCGATTATCATCGTTAAAAATCAGTTTCCCGATTTCAATATAAAATTCAGAGTTAATTAAAAATGCTAAAAGTCATGATTTATTAGAAAAAACCTAATAGCACCGACTTTTGATATTTAAATCGGTTTAAAATACTTTCAATACAATTAAACTTAATTTCTTTTGGTCGAGGTTTCGGGGAAATTTTGTAAAGTATCGAGTATAGTGTTTTATAGGGAGTTTGCTGAAGGGATAAGAAGTATGATGCCGAATTCTACGCCAAATCTCAACTCTCCTTTATTACCAATAGTTTCAATAGTTTTCTGTACACGTATCAACCTTTTGATGAACCATACCTTTACCAACACCATTTAACTATTTATACAAAACTGCACGAGTCGCTCGACTAAAATGTATAAAATATTTCCGCGCTTTTTTTTTATCTTCCTTCGAGAGAGAAAAGCAGGCGAAACAAGGACACGTTTTCCTCCAGCAGTCGCGAAATCAGAAGCTGCCTTTCCACGTTGATATCCTCGCGGCACTTGCTCACAGGAGCACGGATAACGTTTTGTTCCTGACCGGCCATTAGATTCACGCCCATTAGTCACCGAATCCCGATTGATTAGCAGCTGATGGAGTATGCAGCCGGATAATTAATAATAGCCACTGCGCCCGCTGGTCTACGTGCCGCGCATAGGTACTGTTTATTATACATCCATTCGCAGGTAGCCGGCCGACCAAACGTTTGCTGCTCCCCTTGATATTGACCTCGCATTCCGACGCGCTCCAAGATACAGTAGAAGGAAAAAACCAAGCATCGTACGTGGAAATATAAAGAGCAATGTGCATTGAAAGTTGCTGTAATATTGCCTGTACAACTTTCTATTACCTGTCTTTTTGTTTTTTCTTCGAAATTCGAGGCTTCATTGTAGAAAACTGGTTATACATTCATGATTCAAAGTATTGTCCATCGTTGCCCCCCGAGGGAAGCAAAGTTGCGCGCCTCTTATTTATCACCACTTCATAGAAAGTTGCAAAATTGGTTTTAAATTAGGTCAAGCCTTGATAGTAATGTGTAGAATATTTAGACAGAACGGTCAGAATATCAAAGCTCGAATCCCTAAACAAATTAGGACAAATCTCGGGACTAAAATGTAGAATATATAGTTAGAATAGCTAGAATATCAAAGCTGGAATAGTTTGGTAAGGTCCCTGAGTGCTCGAGGCTCCTGCCATATGCCTAATGCCCATCCTTCCTAAAACCTGATCATAAATATAATTCCTATGCATAAGAAGCTTGCGTTTTAAGAAGATACGCACGATCGATAATATCAGCTCGGCTCCAAAGTTCCTCCCGTTCTATCAAGGATAATTGTTTGATACAAGTTTTGCGCCGCATATTCGTTTCGAATTGTTTTATCGAATTATGCGTTACGACTAGAGGACGATAGAGGGACAAGGACATTTGACGGATTGGATTTCGCGTTTGTGGAAACATTGCGGGATAAAGCAGGAGCGTGCGGATAGCGGAAGACACTTTTGGGACGAGCTAATATATATCGGAGAAGTCGAGAAGCATCCATAAGCGGCGCGCTTCGAAATCGTTTTGCTCGCGCAGGGATTGTGAGAAGGATATAATAGCGTTATCGATACACGGGATAATTAATGATGGTGGGAGCATGGTTTATGTACCACTTGCAGGGGCTTTATTATATATCCATTTTCACGCAGGCGCGCGGAAATGCGGCATGCGTGATCACCGCGTCCTAATGAGATTAATTTAACGCACCATAGAGGAGAAACACGGCGCGCTTCAACTTTCGGACCGGCTCGGTTTACGGCCCGAGCATGAATCGTTCGAAAAGCGATACGTCGCCTGTAAAACCGTTATTCGAGTATCCGTCCGATGCTCGGAGAAAGCGCGCCTTACTTTCGTGTCTCTCGACGAAACTAGCGATTTTAAACCGGCGACGTTTAAAGTTATATTCGATTAAATTCGGTCGATCTTCGAGGCAGGTTCAGGTTTTGAATTGATGTCGTTAAATAATTTCGAGAGAGGTTAGGAGGACTTATTTCTTATTAATTTACTTTATTAAACTTATCTTGAGTGCCCCTTATAATTTTCATAACGCTTCCCAACGCCTCCTCGAAAAAAATAAGTTACATATACTTACTTCCTCGTCTATCAGTAAAAATAAAATCCAATTACGAATAAAATAAATAAAATATATCATAGCATTCAGTCTAATCAATCATAAGGCTGAAATTATTTACGTCGAGGCGGCAGATCGTCGTAATTTGGTTCCCTGCTATGTTTTTTATTATCTTCCTATGCTTCTGATAAAAAAAAAAAGTAGGTCGCTCATTGCACCAGGCGCAGCTAAAACCCCGCTGCAGCGCCAAACTCTCCTCCGTCCCAGCCATCACCTCTGGGTTTTCCACGCGATACGTATACCGAAGCTTCGAAACCCATCTCGAAAACTAGCTCTTAGGCCCAATAATCTTAACGGAGTCTTTGGCAAGGATGACTCAGAAGAAGAAGAAAAAAACTCACTCCCATCGCACTTCGGGGGACACTGCGCCAAACGCCAGCGAAATACGGTTTATCCGTGCGAGCCGAGTGGAATTTTCTTAATCGAAATCCTAAGAAGATCCGGTGTAGCGCAGACAATATTGCTTTCCCGCTCGGAACGATCGCTTATCCCCGGTATACATTACAAAGGGAGAAATTCCTTTATCCGCGGCCAAAGGCGGGGAATTTCGCGTTTGGATGGCAGACAAATGCTGGCAATCTTATCCAAGAGTTTACCGGCGGCGTTAAAGAATTTCCGAGCAGCCATTGGATGCAAAAGCAGTCGGACGTTGGAGTCGAGGAACGAAGAGGGAGTGGAATTCCGGACGGAAAGCATCCTCGATTTCGCGACTTATTCGAGGCTAAATGAGAGGGAATACGTCTTGTTAAGGCGTCGCTAAAACACCATTTTGCTCTCACGAGCCGATCCTTCGTCTTCGGGACGTTTCTGAATGGCTCGAATCATTTCACGAACGGCACCCGGTCGCGAGGACATTTGTCCACGTTCCTGGAGATTGGCCGGGAATTACGGAGGGTTCTGCGTGTTTATATCAAAGATATCGTACACAGGCCGCCCTCGACTTTCGCACGATTCGCTATTTCGCTCGTTTTTTAAAATTTCAGCCTTTTAAGCCTTCGCACTCGGATGTCCCCTTTGAGGGGACGTTGCGAATCGAGCAGGCTACTGGGCTGCCCCTCTCGGGGGACATCGGACTTTAGCCATCGATGATGTTCGAATCGAGAGGTCGAAACGTTTTCAGTCCTGCATTAGGGCGTGCGTCAACGTGTTGTGTGCTTTGTTAATTTATTCGTTCATGTTTAAATACTTTATAAACCGATAAACACGAGTAGAGAAAATAATTAAACGTTTCGAAAACGGTGAATCCGTTACTTCAATCGGACGCTCGTGTTATATAAACAGATCTACGATATGTAAAATGTGGAAAAGAAAAGAGTAAAATTAAGGGAAACGTTCGAAATTGACGTCCCTCTACTTTCGAACATTCGACATTCGCGCGCACTTTCGGGAATCAATTGTGTGCAAAAGTCGAGGGCTCACTGTATCCTTTGCCGTGGATATTTTCGTCAGCTCCTATCATAAGAGATCGATAGCATTCCGAATTACAGAAGTCGGCTGTAAGGGTTCTACTTCGTTGTCACGTTGAGTGTGTCGTGTTACAACGAAACGCGATCTTTTATCTTCTACGGCAAAGCGACGTATACACGATCGTCTCTCATTTTCGATTATAATCGGTGCGAAGGGGCATTTTCATGATCCTCGAGAAGATCATCGCTCTACAGTAGTGTGCCATAGGCCCAGCGGTTGTGGAGCACTGCTGTAAACCGTTTCCCATGGAAAACCATCGATCGCTCGACCTACAACCCTTTATATCCAAGGAGATCCATCGAAAGCAATACGAAATGCTCACTTCGGAGGCGAATTACCGCAGTCCAATAACAAAGGACAACTCGAGCAACTCTCGTTTGGACTCTCAAAAGCTCTAATTGCAACAGCGGGTGAAAAGATCCGAACGTAAGAAAATCCTCCAAGAAACTCGTGCCTCTTCTCCATCGTTTTATCTCCTCCCTCTCTCTCTTCCTCTCTCTCCCTCTCTCTCTCTCTATTTCTTCCAAGCGAGCATTAACCGAGACCAGCAGGAGTAAATCGACAAAAGCCAGCGTCAAATCTAGACTCTGCATCCTGGAGGATCCCGAAACCCTTTCTCGAATCCTCGATCCCAGCGGTTTTTCGACCGAAACGACTTGGCAGCCGCTTTATCGCAGAACCCGCGCCCTCTCGGAAACGCGGTTGGCTCTTAGTACGCGTGAAGCATGGATCTTTGTTCCTCGAGGCGAGGCTAAAAAGAGGCGGGATAAAAAAAATCCCCCCTGGCTAATCTGCGCGATAAAAACTCAGCCCTATTTATTCGGCGCGGCGCACGAGGATCGTTGTACCCGTGCGCTTGGCTTTACTAGAGCCGTTATAAATACGCGCGCGCGCTGATGGCCAAGTTTAAGCGTTCGGTTACCCGAGCGCGCTTATTTTCGAGCTGGACGAGACGCTTATTTATTGTTCATCGATGGCTGGCCATTTGTCAATGATCGACTGGCGATGGTGGAGTATGAAATTCGCTTTGGTTCGGCGTTCGAAGAGCCAGGTTCGAGCGTCTTTGCGTGGTAAATATTTATCGATACGTGGAGTTGTGTGTGTGCGTGCGTGTGTGTGTGTCCCAAAGTTCACGCGAGATTTGAAAATTTCAAGAAAAGAATGCGCGTGTGCCAGCAAAGATCTGTTATGCTGTTTCTTACATAATCCTATAGCGTATACTTTATGTATAAATCGATAATTTACAGTTTACATAATTTTTAAGTGTAAACCTGAGAATTCTGAGACACTATCTATATATATAGCGGATTATTAACCTAAGATGGACGAAGATAGTGGCAAAGTGATGATATAAAAGCTCTTGAAAGAGACATATTTCCGTCCCGATTGGACCATTAATCAGGCGCAATATTACGCGAGCGACTCGATAACGCGCGTTAATAATGTTTATCAATCCTCGGTTGCTTTATTGGTTCATTAGTTCTGTTTACGTTGGTTCTTCGAAATTTCGCCGAGCGGGGCAAAATTACGGTCTCGTAAAGCGTCTAACGATGTTACTCCACTTTTTTTCCTCTCGATAATTATAGCAATCTCTCTCCATAAGCTACGACCCGATGTTTGTTACTCGCCAGCCACGATTTTCCCCCATCGGGAACTCGCAGTTTGGTAGATTATTATCGAGACGCGGACAAGGGTGCGCCACCTTTGTTCGCATTTGTAAAAAAATATCTCCCATCGATTTTGACTTCACGCGGAGGGCCTCCATCGATATAAAACAAACACACCGCGACTGGCCAGCCTCTTTTATCTCGCGCGATATTATTTGCATAGGCAAACACCGGTGTGTACTCTACGTTCGATATGTTTTGATAATAAAATCGTTATAGGAGAGCCAGAGATGTTTTAGTTCGCCAGAAGCCCCGATACCGCTGATTGTCGATGAAAGATAAAAAGTGCAAACAAATTCATAAATGTCTCTCTTCCCCTGAGTCCATGTTTTATTTAAACTCCGAGCATTGCTGTCACTCGTACGTACGCGCGTTCCAATCGCAATCCGAATCCTAGATCGTGCCTTTAATTAACGCACGAGGTGTCCAGAGAGGTAAGGACCAAAAGAAAAATACGCGAAGTTTAAGAACGACGTTGGCCAAGTGCTTTGCATACCCATTACCCCTTAGAGTAACCAAACCAGGACTTTGCCTTTGCCAGAAGACTGCTCTCGTAATAAATAAATAAATAAATGAATATATAAATATGCGGAAAGTCACTTAAAACCCTCATCAAGGTGTATCGAAGAATCTCGTAAATAGAGTGGAGGAGAAGGAGAAGTAGATTCGGAGAGAAACGACGAAAGAATGTAGACAGATGGAGACAGAGAGAGAGAGAGAGAGAGAGAGAGAGAGAGAGAGAGAGAGAGAGAGAAAGAGAGAAATATGGGCGGATAGAAGAAGGAGCCCGATAGAACTGCCAAGAGAGACTCGGTCGCGATTCTAATCGAAGTAGGAAAACGTCCGGACGCTCGTAAATTCTTTGCCCTCACGGATTTTCGACCCTTTTTTTTCCCCACCCTACCGGATTCGACATTCCGCCGATGGCGCAACGAAAATCCCTCCGCGAGAGTTAATGGCACGTCCGCGTTAAATTCGCCAATCGGGAATTCCAGTAATTTCGATTACCGTTGACGCCGATTCCGTGGAATCCCAGGGTCCGCCGTTTTATCGCACACCTGGGCGCACGATCCTCCTCCTCCTCCTCCTCCTCCTCCTCCTCCTCCGGAAAACTCGATCACTGCAGCGATCCCTCTGCCGCCTTCTGCCTCATTTCGCGCCCCAGAGACCGTAGGATTGTAGGTCAAGTAGATTGCCGATTAAGCTGAAGGTATCCCGACGTTTGGCGGAGCCTTAAGACACGTTTTTAGGAAGCGCCGCTATTCTTGGAAGCTGTAAGACTTCTTCTTCTTCTTGGAGGAGCTAAAGGACGCGTCGTTACACAGTGCTGAGTGAGTTAGGGATCGAGCGTGTCCGAGGTTGTGCGTGAGAGTGATTTCTACTTTTTTTCTTCCTCTTTTTAAATTTATTTTCAGGACGGACTGTTAAGGTCATTTTCGCGTGGGACCTACTGTTTTTTTATTATCTTTTTTTAGATTCATTTTTCGACACCGACTGCTAAGGTCATTTGGCCTAGGATCTACCGTTTAAAGTGGATTTCGAAGCATCAGAGCTAAGGTGTATATATCGCGTAGAAAATATCTAAATTAACAGGTCCTTGTCCATTTTTAACAATAGCTCGCGAGTATCAGTTAATTTAGATGTATATATAACACCGAGAACGAATGCCTTTGGCTGTCAATATTCAGGATCGAATAAACTTAGGATCGTTTTAAAAAATAACACTGGGATATATTCTAAGCGATCGTCGAATAAAATCGTCGATGTAACTCGGTCTTTATTTTAACCACTAATATTTATCGTCGACGTCGAATTTCCCGCTCGCCATCGGCAAATTCGGTTCGTTCCACGGCGGTGCTCGATTGTTCGAATCAAATCTGCCGCCAGTGTCTCGGTTTCCAGCCGCAAGATATTAATGGAATTAACAATGATCGGTGGGTATGCCACTCGGAGAATTGAAAGCACTTAAAGCCTCTACGTGCATTGCGGTACAAATTTCAGGAACGTCTTTCATGGCTATAGTTGCATATCGATTATTTAGAATCGGCCGCAACTGGAATGAGGACAGCGGCTCGAAACGCACCTGCAGTTAACGCTGGTGCGTCCGCAAAATTTGCCACCGCGCGGAAACTTTGGACACTCGATTTACGATGAATACCAGCAACGACGAGGCTCTTTCTCCCAACTATATACATTATACACAGCAGCTCCCTACAAAAGATACTGCGCAGGAGAAGCTGCTTCGCTCTCATCGACATTGTGTCCATGTTCCAAAAGCTCCTCTCGCCTCTTAAAAGAATTAACGTCCCTTACCATCGAAGGCAAGCGCGAGTCGAATTGCTCGGTGCTCGAAATCGCCGGGAAATTAATTTAATTACGCCAATGGTATTTCGTCGAGTCGAGTGATCGCTGTACAAATGCCGCGAGGGGCTGAAAGAGGGATTCCTCGATGCTTGGGCGCCAGCAAAACACCGACTTGGCCTTTTCACGATGGCCCACCCTGTATATAGGTTGTACTCGAGGGTAAGGTGCAGCTTCGCGATTTATTTCCAAAGCGATGCACTCCGGGCCGGGCGCGCGGTGCGGTTTAAAGAATTTGACAGTATTAAATGAAGATAAAGGGCAACGGGGAATTTCGCTCGGCGGGAAGACGGATCGTCAGTTTCGCAACTAATTGTAAGTCTCCATTCTCCTCGACGAAGGACGTAATTAGAGCGTTTCCGAAAGTTAGTTGGAGGGCGACCGGGGGTAAGACGATGAGGTTACGAGATGATGCCAGGAATGCTAAGTCGTTAAAATACTTTAACGCGCCTTCGTCCCTCGTAGCGTCTTTCTTTCTGCAACTCCTCCCCACTTTTTCCTTACCGCTCATTGGCTGCCTCTTTCTTTATCGTGTGTTGGTAAGATAGTGAGTATAAAGTAAAATGATGAATACGAAGAAAGGATATTACTTTAGGATTTTTATATGCAGCTGATATATAGGATTAACACTATTCCTACCACGAGCGGTCAGCGATTTCTTTGAAAAATCGTAGATCTTTGAGGCGCGGTCGCTTCTGAGATTTTTCACGATTTTCTCGCGGCGTACGGATCGATAAATTGATCTATCGACATTTTTCCTTTGTCCTTTTTTTCCGTAAGGATATATTTAGTACACTTCGATCTGCTTGGAAAATGGCTGGTAGGAATAGTGTTAATAAAGGGCTCTATCCCGAATTAATTCTTCGCTCGCAAAGACCATTCCTTCGAGAATCGAGGGATCAATATTTGATTCGTAATAAGAACAATCGTTGATCCCAGGTCCAACAGAGCAGCGATTCCCGCAGCGTGATTCGTAATCCTCGCGATTCATCGTAATCAATATTTCATCCACTTCGTTTCTTGGCAACCGAGATCTTGAGCGAGGCGCGCAGCGTGCAACGCCAAGATATTTTTCGGCTATGCGGGAGAAACTCGATTGGCGCTCACGGGGTTAATCCAGATTTGCCACGGGGGAGCGCCTTGAGATGTTTGTTCTAAAAGTATCCCCGTTTCTGGAACTATGCCTCCGTTCGCTTAGACGGAATAACCTAATTAGGGCCGCGTAGGTGGCAGTTATCTCGACGCACAGAGGCGTCCTTGAGTGGGAATAAGATGACTGGCGGGATGTGAAATCGTTAACCCTTCAATTATCGTGATTCGCGACTGCAAATCCGCGTTCCCTTCCTCTTGCGCTCCGGTCCTTGAAATTTCATGCGACCAGGCGGATAACAGTAGCGTTTAACACGTTGTTTATTCACGCACGATAGATCCTTCGAAGGTTTAATTAAGGAACATAGGAAAATATTGGTTAGGTTTATATGTATTATCCAATAAATGGTTAGGAGTATAATAACGATAGATAAGACGCGTTGGCATAATACATTGAAGACCAGTGAATGATCAGTAGCATAGACATTATTATAGCCAAATACTCGAGTTTGATTTGCGAGAAAAATCGTATATCAAAGGGTTAAGAGGAATCGCGGATGAGAAGTGCCGTCCTCCTTCGTTCTCCTGATGGAGTACATTTCGCGGACGATTAGACCGGCTCGCTTCTCGAAGCCCCGTAACGATCTTTGTTCCGACAACGTTTCTCTTTACTCCTGCTAATGTAAAAAGTGCCGCCATTCCCAACGGAGCGCGCGTAGATTTCCCTCCGGCGTTTCATTCTCCCTCCGCAACCCTCCGCCTTTCCTCCCTCCCTCCTCGCCATCATATTTGCCCTGCTTTATATTGAATTTTTACTACGTTCTATATTGGGCCGGCCGTGTTTCGCGGTCGAGTCTTATTTCCAACGAGTTGTGTCGGGAATTCCTGGCGAGAGGCGTGCGTCGAAGAGAATGAAGCGCTGAGACAGATTCGACGGAGAGCAGTTTTCTTTTTTCGTAGCGACTCGTGTCGATAAGGAAAGGCGCTTTATCGATAACACTGCGATACAGAAAATTTAGGTCTATCATACACTCTGGTTCTTCGCTCTGATTATTACTCTGACTCTGTGACTCTCCGTGTAATAATAAAGCGTGCATGACGATCAGAGAAGCGCGACAATATTACAAATAACGAGTATGATCAGCTTAAATTTTAAGAGTCGAATCAATATCCAAACGAGTATAATTCCCACGAGTAAGCAAGTTTCTAAATTTTCATCACCGCCGAGTTCCTGAATTTCGTTCGTTAGCCTGGTCGCCCTGGTGGCCATAAAAGGATATTTACGTACTTGCAGAGTTAATATAAAAGAGAGAGAGAGAGAGAGAGAGAGAGAGCAGGTTGCCGAACGTAACGTCGCCTCAGAGGCACCTTAATCACGTTCACGACACGCGTATCCTAAAGCGAATATCCCCTTTGAAAGGACGCGTTTATACGTACCAGGCTCGTATTTACGTGCACATTCGACGTGGCACGGCGGTGCATCCGCCGTACCGGTTGCTTTATAAATGTCATAATTCGTGTATGACGTACTTAAACGCGGCGCATCTCGTCGGTAATTAGCAAAAAGCGCGGGGGATTAATCAACGTCCTGGGAGCTGGAGGAATTATTAACGTGGAAGTCGAGCCGCTGCCGGGTGTTTCCTTAACGCTTTAACGACCGAGGGCCTATCGGTAGCCATCTTGGCGCCGATGCTTGTTTATCGCGATCCTGTTGATCGGTTGCCATGGCAACCAATATTAAGCAGAACCGTTAGATCGCACTACAAAGCACCTATGTAGTTAACCTATAATAATGGAAAGTGAAAAACGTATCGAGAAACTTTTAGAAAGTGCGATTTAATGTTTCTACGGTTATAAGAAAGAGCGCGTATATTCTTGGAGGCTAGTTTAAACAGAGTAGAGGTATCAGTAATGTGTCTATAGTCGATCGAAGGAGGGAAAGTGCGTAGGATGTTCTGCCACTAGCGATCGATAAAGTGTTAGGTTATATCGTTCTGTCGGAATCATCGTGTCGCATCGAACTTCTTTCTCCTATTTTTTTCCCCTCGCGCATCTTTTGTATCGATATTCCGCAGCGGTATTTATTCTTTTTTTTCGCGTTTTTAGATGGATGCTCTCCGCGTTCGTCGACAGGCCGAGATTTAGACCGCGGACGCTGTGGCAATTTGATCGATTTTTCGGGCTGGGATTTCAACGGTATTGCGAGCCGCGTCCTGCAAATTTATACTTTGCCGCACACAATCGGCGCGTGCACATGCACAGTAACCGCCACAAGCGCGAAATGAATTTATGAACAGCAGGGGTGACATAGTGGACAAAGGGCCAAATCCAAATCTCCTGGGCTCGATTTCAAACGTCACCTCCGCTTTTTTCCCGCGCACTTTGGCGATCGTAACGTGTCAACTCTGCGCACACCGCGATACACACACCGTTCGAACTCGTATTTCAGTTGAACGAACTCGAGTTTAACAAGTAAATCCGGTTAAACACTAATTTTCTCGCGATAAAAAGCGCCTCGTTAAAAGTAAATACGGTTGAGGAAAGTAGTCGCGAAGAAACTTTTTGGTCTTTCCTCTTGGTTTACTTGGAAACAAAAGGAAGTAGTTCCTTGATCCGTTACGAGCACATTCTCTGCAAAGCTGCGTAGATTAGTATTAATTACCTGATATATGGCATCATTTTTCATCAAACTTATAATCCATGAATTAAAAATTAAATTATAATTTATAAATTAAAAATGAAACTCATCCATTAATATTATATTAATATTAAGTTAATAGATCTCGACAACTAAATTGACGGTTACATTCCAATCGACGTTTGTCAGCAATGCACCGTAGGCACTTCGTAAAACCAGCATTGCTGGAGAGATACACTTTCTATAAATTACCTTGCTACTCCTTTACCAGGGTTAGGTGTCTCGCGTGAGACGCTCGCGAGTAAAATAACCTGTGGCGCGATCAATTCTCCCCCAGGATATGTTCCTGGCAGGAACCGCACATTCGAGGTGGCTAATACTCGCGACCGGAAAGAGAAGGAAAGGGCGGGAGAAAAATGGTGACCGTAAAAACGCTGAGTAACTCGGGACCAATATAAAGCAAGCCAAAGTGAAATTGAGCCTGGCACCTGGAGATGGGTCGTTTCGCACTCCCGGTTTACAGCCTGCGGCACACTGTGCAACCGTCGCGCGTCCCCCTGCGTATGTGGAAGGTAATTGATAATGGTGCGAGCTAGAAATGCGGAATAAAAACGAGCGGAGCGTGGCAAGATTGAAAGGCGAGAAGTCGGACAATTTGGGATAAAGCGCAGTGGAAACGGGAAATAACGGGAATTTGGATGGAATTAGAGGTCCTGTGAAAAATCCTCTTTTTAACGAAGCGTATCGGACTAAATCAGAGAGCAACACCGCGGCGTAAAGGAATGAATTGCCAGACTTAATACGAAATAATACAAATTTGACATCGTAGCTGAATGCAAAGAGTAGGAATAAAGTAGTATCTCATCATTTTTATAATCAATTTTAAATAAACTTTGAAGAAGAGTGGGGAATCCTGGTCGTGCCTGTATTACATCCGTAAATTATTTAAATAAAAAATTACCCGCATCAAACACGAATAATCGACGTAGGGCACAAAGTTTTTATTTAATCAACGAAGAACGATCGATCGAATACGATTTTCTTTATCCGCAAACTATTGCATTGCTATTGCAAGCAGCACGATCCGCTCGAATCGAAGTTCGTCGATTCGCAAAACCATTTTCGAGCGCGCCATTCGACACCGTCGAGTTCTTCATCATTGTTGAATAAATAAGCGGCGGCCTCCTAGAATTTATCATGGAAAATATCCGGCAGCTCTTCCGGCATCGAATGGGGTCCGTCCTGCACTCTTTGCCTTCCGGGGCAAACAGTTTCGCCTGACCGAGTTCCGGGCCGTCGCTGAATAAATAAAATGAGCCTTATAGAAATGTATTATCGCCGAACCTCGGAGGACAGTTTATTTCCCATCCGAAAAAGGGTCGATAAATGTAATCAGCAGTCAATTGTCACGTTCTCATATTGACCTTTTTGGTTCCTTGGATTTCTACGAACTGTTTTTTTTTTTTTTGTAAGTACAATATCGAAGAAAGATCAGTCGATGCTTATTTTGTAAAAGCTGCTCAAATGGATGTCTTCTTTTTGTACTTATGATAATAGAGTTTTTCATTCGAGACTTATATGTTTTTTGAAGGAAAAAAGGACGTTCTAAGCTTTTTCACTCTATTCCCCTGATGTAAGAGGTATCATTCAATGGTCGAAATAATCGACTCCGCTATGATATACAGAATTGTTTTCTAGCCCTTCATTCAAGCTCAGTGGGATACTCAGTGATGGAAAGTAATAGTTAAGATGGGAATTTTGCCCACGACAAGATCACTTTGCCAATGTCGCGGCACGAGCTTCGATCCTAAGCAGCAGCCACTGTCTTCCCTAATTGAATTTATTCTAAGAGCTGCTTAATGCGCCCTTCGCAGGCCATGCCAAGCGTATTTACGGGGGGATGTTGTTCCGGAAAAAGCTGGTAATAATTGTATTCCAAGGCGTCCATTGGCATGAAGGCAGAGTCACGTTTTCCGCTGCAAAATACTTTGCGCCATGTCCATTTGACAAAGAGCTTCTTGATGCTATTACCCATGGCAGCCTCGCGGAGACATCCGTCCGTTTTCTTCCTTACAATGTAGAAAGGAGGAGACGAAAGGGCTCGAAATAACGAGAGCTTATGCGAATTTATTCCCAAGTAATTCATTCAGAGCCCCTCTCTGTATAAGCAATTAGCAGAAACTCCTGCATAACGCGAAACGAGATATGTAATTTCGCCCAAGCTGGAAATCTCGTGTGCCGTTTCGAGGATTTCCAACGCACGGATCCTCGGCTCCTTAAGACCACGCCCACAGCGATATAGCGTGACTATAAATATAGTATAAGTACAAAGTATGCGCCTGCATCTCAAATTTGCAGGCTGCATACTTTAAACGCGCCCAACTCCCAACTATCCTTCCTTTAATAGTTCGTTAATTCGCCCCTAATGGACGGAGGGCCCTGAATTTTCTTCAAGCAGGCATCTTCCCAAAGTCATAGAATATTCCCCTTTGCCAGGGGCGCTTAATAAGCCACCGTTGGATAACGCGAATTTCTGAAACTCGATACGCGTTTAGAAAAACCGATATAGCACATCAACGCCCTCGAGTGCCCAAACGCGAATTGGCCAGAGGCACTGTGCGTTGTCCGGTAACCGCTGGGACTAACAATCCATTTGGCTGTGGACTCGAAAGAAAATGGAGCCTTGGGGGATAAATTTCAGGCAGGCCTCTCGATACCGCCGTGCAGAGGACCACACGCGCCTGGTATTGTCCAAGAACAGAAACGTCGTTAAACGGTCCGGGGGCCGGAAGAATAGCTAATTGCCGAGAAATAACGAGGAAATTAAATTTGAGGGACAATTAATGTGCCTTTGTCCCCTCGAAAGAATGGAAGACCGGCGAAACTCGAACGTTTTTCAGCTAATAACCTGGATCCGGAAATATAGTTGCGAGAGGAATCAAAGGAGAGTTCGCTGTTTACATTTTGAAAGAATAAGATCGGGGTCTTGCTCGAATAACGGCGTCTTGCATTATGATATAAATTAATGAGAGGGATCAATGATGAATATAGTTCATTATAATCGAAGCGCGTTTGTATTATCCAATTACCTCGAAACCTTATTCCAATTTGACGATGATGAATACTCTTGGCACTTTATATATGTATACTTGGTTTGGGATTTGTATTTATCGTTGCTCGAAAATACTTTTTGATTTTATTTGCGAGATGGATGTATTATTTAGCATACTCCGTGAAATCTGGCGCAAAACGATTGCGCAAAGTCGGGCTTGATTATATCGTCCCGCAGCCCCGGCAAACGCCGAAGATTAAATTAAGAACCAAAGGGATTTAATCTGTAATGTGAAGGAAAATCGGAGGGTCAAACTTCCAGAGATCTATCTTTGATCTCCATTTAATCAAAATCCCCTTAGGCGTGGATCCTTTTAAATCAAAGGGATTACTTTCCTTGCGACAGAGTGAAATTAATCGGGGCCTTCCAATTGGTCCTCTATAATGCTAACTCATTGAGCTATCCCTCGCCTATTTCACCCTCCAAATTATACTCCATTCATTAGAACGGAATATCATTACGATTTCACGATTGTCGCCACAAATGCGAATCGCGATGGTCGCTTTCGATTTTCAAGAATTATGTATTTATTATTATACATGATTCTTCTTTATTAAAGAAACGTGCCCAGGAATCAAACTTAAACACAATTTTAACTCAAAAATTAAATCGATATTGAACAGATGAGTCTTCGCGTTTGATGATCAAATTATCATTAATAAAAAAGACGTGGTTAAAGACCCGTTCCTTTCTCGATTCATATTTCCCGCTCCAAGAAGTTATGCGGCAATGCCGCATAAAGCCACCGCGAATATTTAACGCGCTTAAAGTTCCCAACAAAGGCCAAACAGCGCTTGCCGGTTATCCCCGGTTTTGATTCAACCGCCAATTCGTCCTCCTCCCTGGGAATTTCTGGCTCCGCGAATTCAGAACGAAAGTAGGGTTCGTTCCTCCGCGAAATCTCGATGCGGTTTTAATTAAAGCGCCGAACGCCTGTGCATTCGTCATCCCACAATTGCGAATGGCCCCCCAGCGGGACGCGCATACGGTAATCTGGGCCAATAATACGTCGACACGTTAAAGTGCCCTTAGTGGACCGCTGCACAATATCAGTCGATCCCAATCCAGACTGTGGCAGGTACATTAACGAACCTAATCGAACGAGGGCTCGTGCAGCACCGGTACTCCAAACTAGAGGAACCTGACACTGATGGCTCGTGCTTGGATCGAATGTCCGGCTATTGACAACTTGCGGCTCTCGACCAAATCGCGCCATTTTTACGCGGGATATTGTCGTGGGATTGGCGGGTTTGCGCATGCGCGAGCTACGGTTTGGCCACGCTTAAAGAAATCTTAAGTGTCTATGTGACCTTGAGGTCACGTGATAATATATCGAGGTTCTGTCAAATTATTTTATTTTTTTTACAAGATGGCGTGTACGTCTTGGTTATAGAGGACGTATTTAAATCGTTGTGATAAAGTTCGAGGGGTGATTCCTAATATGATAACGAAGGAAAAAGATCCTATGAGCATACGTCATACGCCATGCGTTCTTGCGATAATGTAGTCGGCGCCAATTATAATCAGTACGACAGACGAGTGTATAATAACGTTGCAGGAGTTTTTGTATGTTCGCGTGTACACGCGAGAGTGTCTTTGAGGGTTGTTTTGTAAGAGTAAATAGAGTGTAATGTGGCGAACGTCGGGTGTAACAGCTAGCAAAACGTCGTCGAGTGTATTTCCAAATTAATGTAGCGAGCTTGTCGCACCAACGAGTAGGAACTGTGCGAAGCATGGCAATTGGGTACGTGTCTCCTGTTACTTTGTGGATGCATCCAAGTCTCACGAGAGAAGACATCTCTCTGCTCTCGATATCCTTGGTCTCTTCCCCCCAAAAGAGTAGTAAGCTCGAATTTTTGTCTTCTTACCAAAAAAAAATCCCACCAACCTTTCCTCCTTATATATCTCCTCGAACTACGTAACCCACATTGAAGACAAACGCACCATTGCCACTGGGACAATATCGCCACGCTTACAAAGTTAATTCGATAACGCAAAAGTATTACCCTCGAAATGCAGCATCGAGACGTTCATGAAATATACGTCCCTTCGATGGGGAGTCTTCAATTGAAATAAAAGTAATTGCGGCCCGGTGCCTCGCGCTCGAAACTCGCTTTCGCGGTTGCAAAGCAATACGCGCCCTGCTCCCAAAGGCGCATTTAGGATTAATTAGGAAATCGATCCGCGCGACGGACCATGGCGCTCTGATTTACGTTTCCCAAAATCGATTATTTCCTCGTGCAAAGTTATTCGGGCATTTGGGACGATCGAACGATATTGGGCGACACGTTAATCCGATCGATGCGGATTGGCAATTCCAAGGGGGGGATTAAATACAAGTTTCAACCAAAACGCCGCTTTCGAATTCGCTTGGTATCGACGCGTTTTAAGATATCTCAATTTCTCTGCCAACGGACCTTCCCCATTATTCCCTCGGATATTGTGACCTCTCGCATTGGCTGCCACCGCCACGAAACGGGGATGGCATTTACATAGACTGGAAATCTAATCAGCATACGTGCAATCGGCCAGGCCCGACTGGTATCGACATTTTTTCCTTCGCTCGACGGATAAATGATATCTTTTAATAAAATGCGCTACGGTAGAACGTCGAGGGAAATATTTCGAGTGCATCCGCGTGTCTTGCCACGACACCGGTGAAATACGCGCCTAAAACCTTCTTGATCGAAGAGAATTATTTTTATAGATCATAATTTTTTTATCTATATGCGCGGTCTCGTATCACTATCAAGATAAAACGTGTATAATGCTCGTGAATGATCGTTTAAAATATTTTCCTTATACATCAACGAGTAAGTAAGTTTTTTTTCTGTCCACTTACGAAGTACATTATATTCTAAGTGCCTAAATCTTTTCTTCTGATAATATAAGTCATACCACGCTCGATCGTTTGCCACCACCAGGCGCGACACTTCGTCGACATCCATTTCGTGAGATTTGTACCGGTTTCCCCGCGGATCGAAGGAGACAATGAATCATAGAAAGAGAAAACAAACGATCGGCCCGACCTGTCGAACCGGCTGATCGATGATCGTCGCGAGTGCTACAACGACGTCGAAAAAAAAAAACAAACCATCGGTCCAACGTGGGATAAGAGGCAAAATAAGTTCTTGTTTCGCCCCGTCCCGCGCTTGTCTATCTTTAGAACGAACCAGCGAACGATCGAACGCCGATGATCCAATTAATCACTTCGAAGGCCCAGCGAGATGATCGTTGAATAGCGCAACGAGACCAACGAAACAAAAAACAAAAAAAACAACGACGGGACCAGAAAGATTTTCAACCGTACTTTGAACCGTCAATCATAAATCGAGCGTAAACCCGGCCACCTGAGTGCAATCTCTGCGGCTTGCAAAATCAACAAAACCCGAAACGTACTCCGCGTTTTATCGACAGTTCACTTTTATCGAACGCGCAGGAAGCTGTCTATGACGTCGAACGTTATCGTTCTGAAAAAGGGGGTCGGCGACGATACGATCGGGGATGGAAAAACTTACAGGCAAAACTGCCGCTTGCGGCCGGCCCGTTCCTCGGTACGCTTAACCCTTTCGCTGTTACCGACGGAGATTCTACGGTCAGTGGAAGTGCTCGCGGTAAGTTGCGAACGCAGAATCAACGTGACACGGTTACTTTTATATATTTATTTTTTCATTATTTTTATATTTATTATTTTTTTTTTATTATTTTTATATTTATTATATTTTTTTTATTATTTTTATATTTATTATTGTATTTTTATATTTATATTTTTATATTTTTATTTAAGAGGGACAGAACGATGCAAGGGTAAAGAGAGATGATAGAATATAAACAGACTCATACGGATATATCATAAGTAAAAGCGGGCCAAATGAGCGGTCAGTCGTTTTTTAGAAAAATCGCTGTACTTTGGAAGAAGGCACTTTTTGAGATTTTCCACGATTCTACCCCAGAGTCTGAATCGTTCTATCGATATCTCCTCTTAATAGACTTTTTCATTAAGGATATACGTGGTGTACATAAATGTGTCCAGAAAACGGCTAATACGTTTAGCATTAACACGTTCGCGCACGTGAATGACGTAGCATTCATTTTCAATGTCACGCGGCATCAATTCTGAACGCGGAAATCAATATGTTATATCGATAACGTACGGCGTAATACGACGCAAATTTCATTCAATGCACTTCACTGTCCGCGAATGTGTTAATGTACCTTCAAACCGGAGCGATCCTCGGCTCTTTTAATTCAGAGTTACACGCGCCGGGCGTCCGGTTACGCTCGTTACCATTGCGTTTGCAGGGTATATTTTATAAACGACCCGCGCACGCGTTGCAGCTGCAATTCCAGGGAGTAACGAAAGGTGCGAACTTCTATTGCCGGAAGATATACGTTTTTATCGACCTCGTTATAAAACGCGATAGCGGCGAAGAGAGAAAAGAGAAGCTTTGGACGAACGTCCAGGATAGAAATCTAAGTTCAATCTCTATTCTTGAATAAAAGTGTTAGAGTGTGATTCAATACCTACACGTTAAAAGGGCCAAAGAAAAAATCGATCAACGTTCAAAGAATTCGGACATTTATCAAAAGTCATATTCGCAAAATTTATTCGAACTTGGACAATTCGAGGGGTAGGATACTTTATTTCTAAATTCATGGACACACTGATAGCGATACGTAATGATTTATGATAAAAGGTATGTAACCGTTTCGTAGTCAGAAAGCATAAATATATATACATATATGGGGTGTCCCAAAATTCACGCGAGAAGTAATTTCGATAGAAAACACTGGTTTACAATTAAAACTTTCTTAACCTACATATTTCGTCCACGCTTAAAATATACAATATACAGTTACATATAGAACACCATATCGGATAAACAACCTCCACAGCCTTGCCCTCCTACGCTCGCTCCTTTCTTCAAATTCTCAGAACCCCCCTGAACTTCGAGACACCCTTCCACGCTTATCCATAATACATTCCGCACTCCCCCCTCCACCTCCCAAGGATCCCGATTCCGCGTCTAAAAAATCTCAGAAAATTCCACCAGCCGAAGTTCCTCGTCGAGCCGCGCGGCCCTCGCGATGCGCCTGTCTAAGTGTCAAGGGCCCGTCGCGGCTTTCGGTCGAGCCCTTTTAAATCAGCCCGTATAAATGATTTCCTTCCAGGGTCGGAGGTAGGCGGCGTGATGCCTCGAGTGGATGAACTCTCTCCTACGTGCATGCACAAAACTGGGGTGAGAAACGGACATGGCGGGGCCGGGGCAGGAGGGGGTAGGGGATGGTAAAGAGGAAAAGAGAGTGCACCTAGCGCTGACTTCGCTCATAATACCATGGAGCCGTTAAAGCTCACAGACACACGAGTACTCCGCCCACTCGAGTCGTGCTCCACTCTTTTTCCAGTGCCCGGCAAGAAGTTACATCCAGTGCCGCGGAACTTCGTCCCCGCGATCGCGGACTTTCGCCTTGAAACGACGGCCGCCCCCGTTCGGGGAAATATTCTCGAGGATCTTGGCATGCTCGAGGATCGAGCCTTTGTGCGCTACTTAAGACTAGAGTCGGCCAACCTCCGATACTTGTCGCGTACCATCGATGATCGTAGTCGAGCGATGTGCATCATTTGTTCCGACTACCATTTGTTTTCAGCGATGGGACAGCCATTGGCCGAGCGGCACTTCGATTCCTGGGAAGAAGTCGAAAATTGGCTGTCCGATTGGTTTGCTTCGAAAGACGAACGTTTCTATTGGCGTGGTATCCAGAAATTGGCCGGAAAGGTGGTTAAAATGTGTAGAGAGCAATGGTCGATACTTTGAATAATATTTTTTTACTTTCCCATTCAAAATTGGTGTTTCGTTTTCACAGAAAACGCTTACTTCGTACCGGTACACCTGATATAGTATTCGTAGCCTCCTTGCCGATCTTCGGTTTAAGAACGATCGCTCGATCGCTCGTTGTTTTATCAAGGATCGTTTTGATTTTCCATCTAGTCTCGTGAAGTTGGAATTTCAATGTTCGACCCTGTAGACTTTTTCGTTTTTTTTTTATGTGTTCATCGATGATTTAGGCTGTTAATAATCTTGGCTGTTATATTTGCTTTAGTGATTATTATTAGGAGCGCAAAGGTGGGATTATTCTTGAGTTTGGAACACATTATAACGCTCTTTCAAGGTCGTCCATTCAGTTTTTCAATGCTTTTATAATCGAGATTACTTAATCCAGAAACTATCGCTTTAAATGAGCTTCACACCCTTGAATGCAGAAATCAATTAGTCGATACCTCATCGTACGATAAAGAGCGAAATCGACTTTTTCCTGATTTATATTATCAACCGAATTATCGAACCTTTCAAACCGAAAGACTTAATACGCTGCGCGTGAAAATGATTCTCGCACGATTTTTCCTACGCCTCTTTTTATCGCGGACATATTTGTACAGTCTGAACGCTGATTGACGGAAGTGGGCAGGACCATCGTGCGAAAGAGATAACGAGGGAGGCGTGATATTTTAAGTGCCGTCCGCGATATACGCAATATCTCTCGAGAGCTCCAATGTTCTCGATCGAGACGTTCCTGAATCGGCGATGATACTCGAAATGCGTCCTGTAATACGAAACCCGGGGGATGCGATGCCTTTGAGGGATCTCGAGCGAAATTAAACGAAGACCCACGTGGCTTTCCTATTGGTATTTGCGGGAGCATGCACGTCACTCGACGTTTCTTTCCCCTTTAAATCGAATTCTTATCGGGATACGAACAAAGTCCCCTGTCGGCATTCTTTTCGCTCAAAGACACGCTCGCTGTTTCTGGTCGTTGGCAGTTGCCATTACTCGTCCAATTCCAGACACACTGCATGCGGAATTTATAGATATGTGCGCATCGTCGCAGGGTTAAATTTTGTAGGGGAAGAACGTGGGATTTAAAGTTGGACTTTGTTTCAAATTTGAATAGAAGATTCTGTTATAAATATTCCCTAGAAAGGCGCGTCTATCATTTGCAGGCTGCGTTTTACGTTTAATGCGCTTTTCACGCGTCGATAGACTGGAAGATATTCCGGTACTTCTCGCTTATTTTATACAAAAGTGATGCGGGACTTTACATCCAAATCGATGATGCGGATGGGTTTGATTGTGAGAATTATTCTCCCAAAGTTGTTGCGATCCTTTCCTTGTATCCGTCTCTTTATCTCCAAGCAATTTTTGACAGTGCTTTTTTCTCAGCGCGCGCTTCTTTTGGTTTTCAGCCCTCGATTATCATCGTTGTCATACTTTCTTGACGCGACTTGCGTACCCTTCGTACGGCCCACCCATCGTGATTTCCACCTTTAGCGCGTACCAAAGTACGGCGCATCGAAACTTCCCAGGGCCCGCCTATACATTATTTTCGCCCGGCCGCTGATTTATGGCGGCCCCACTGGTAAATGGAACCGGCAGAGCCATGCCGCCTTATGGAAACCCACTTTCTCTAATGCAACTACCCGCGATTTCACGCGAATTGTTTAAAAAAATTGCGCGATCCTTTATTGCAGGAACGAAATTGAACCAAGGAAAAAGAAAGGAAGAGAAGAGAGAGAGAGGGAATCGTGAAGAAAATAAGGAAGCAGAGAGATGCAGGTGCAGAATAGAAAGAGACAGTAACAAAGATGGAGCGCGCAGGGGGGAAAAGGAATGGAGAAAAGAGAGAGAAGGAGAGATGGACAGCAGAGAAAAACGAAGATAGAGAAAGGCGATTGTGAGTGAGAAAGAGAAAGAGATGGAGATAGGAGGAAGAGAAAAAGAGAGAGGAACGGGAAATTTTAATGGATTCGAATCGCGGTAAAGCCCAGTTCGAGATACATCTTGACTAATGGATCCGCGGTGCTTTCCTATTGCCTCCGAGGATAACGAGAATTTTAGAGAGACGGTAAATTATGAAACGGTGCAAATGGTACGGTAATCACCTTGGTCCTAGATACTGAAGGTTTCATTATGTCAGACCTCGATTAATATTGCGATGTCAGCGATAAATTATCGCTCCTCCTAGCTTCCCATGCGACGAGCGCTAAACCTCCTTCGATCTTATGCCCTGGAATTTGAGCGATGGTTGAAAAAACGCGGTTTCGGATCAGGGTTACGCGCTGACGATGAAACGCGACGGTCGTGTCTGTAGGATAAGGTAGTATGCGAGTTGTGTGCGTGCGTTGCGCATCTAATGCTATCTAAAGCGCCGCAGAGGCAAATAATCGAGCCAAAGTAAACCACTGTTTTGGCCTCTCTCTCCCTCTCTCTCTCTGTCTGTCTGTCCGTCTGTCCGTCTGTCTCTCTGTCTCTGTATGCACGCAATACTGATTCGTGCGGGTCACGCGGACTAATTAGATACGATACATAGCGAGACACGATACATTGTCTACGATGAATATTGCCCTTTGCCTGGATCGATGCTGAGAGAGCAGTTTTGTTTCTCCTTCTAACGAAAGCTTTTATCGGTTCGTAAATTTCATTAACACTATTCCTACGAACTATTTTCCAGACATGTTTAAACGTACTAAATATATCCTTGGAGGAAAAGAGGGCGAAGAAAGGATGTCGATACATTTATTTATCGATCCTTATGCTGCGAGAAAATCACGAAGGCTCTGAGAAATGTCTAAAGATTCTACGATTTTTCGAAGAAAACACTGATCGGTTATTTTCCAAGTCGTGGTATGGTGATAAGACTAGCTTTCATTAAGGAATCAGCTTTCGCAAAGGACATCTTTCTTTAATCCCAGTGGCACAGTTAGGATATAAGAAACTCTAAAAACTCATACTTATTCTTATATACGCATTATCATCCGATATCAATACCTTTTCTCTCAAATTACGATCTCCAGATTCGTTCACCCAATCCTGCAAATACATCTGGCGATCTTATTTCCAAAATTGGATCCTGGACCCAAGGACCGTGACGAAGAGTGTATAAAACGGACCGACCAAATAAGCAGCTCGAAGCGCGAAACACCGTGGCCATTGATCAATGGGTTTAATACGTGTTCGAGCACCGACAAAGCTCCTCCATTACACATCGCAATTTTCTCGCCCTTCCCTCGAAAATTTTCGGCCCTCCCTGTTTGCCCCTCGAAATTGCGATCCTCCGGTAGAACAAAAACGTTCTCTACGTGCCGAACTTCGTCCCGAGCGAAAAGTGGTTATAATATAACCCCCGTTCGTCGCGCCTCGCAATATCCACGTCCTTCCATCGAACGTTCCTCGTTGCTCCCAGGTCGAAAGTGCGAGCGTCTTCGGTGGCCCAGGGAGAAAAAGGGATGCTGCTGGCGTGTCAGCCGAGGAAATCACGTAGAGGATGGATGTTTCCACCCTCCTTTGCCCTCAGCGACGAGTGTACTTCCAGCGGAAGCGGCCAGAGCGCGCGAAGGCTGACGGACGTGCGCCAAATGTCTCCTGCAGTTTGGAATCCCGCGGCCATTCGTGCGCCATTACTCGCGGTATATTGCTGGTAAGTAATAAATCGGCTCGACTCATTTACAAGCTGGAATGAGGAATATTTATGCCCCTTCTCCGCAATGGCGACCGAGGACAGTTTCGATGTACGAGCGATGATCCGCGCTGTTAGCATTGCAGGATTAATATCGGGGATATTAGCCGCGAGAATTTCACGAGTTGGACTGGAGCAACGCGAATTTTAGGCTGATTGCGAGAGTTCCGAGGATTCGCGTCGTTGCCATTAGGTCGTCGCATAGGTTTCTTTTGTTTTATATGGATATAATGGATGCGTGATATTTGTATTATTATATATTTTATTGGATTACGTATACAGCTCGAGGAAGACCGAAGATGAAGACTGGGAGATTTTATGGATTATCTTGTTAATAGAAACACTGGCAGATAAAGCAGAAGCGTGCAGATGGAGATAGATGCTTTTGGGGAACCTGATATTATTGGATGTGCAACTTTGCTTGTTTTACCGATAATCGTAAGTTTAATAATGATCTAGGTGAAAGCGTGGAAAAATAATTGCATATAGTCTTGTTCTAATGAATGGCGAACGCATCTGCGCGCATCTATAAATACGCGCGTTGTGAGGCGAACAAAAGAGAGTCTAGTGCGAAGTGCACTGTAAATCCTTGTGTGTGTTGGCAAACAACAAGGCCAGGCCGAAACTCTGTTTTTCGGCGGTGCGATACATTAAAATTACGCACGTGCCGCAGTTTCCCGCAGTGTGAATTTTGGCCTGACAACGCGAGTCCTCGGAACGCTGCTGTTGCGTTTGTCGTCGACCTTTTGGCCGGAGTGCGCCTTGGAAATGCAACACGGTATTAAAGGACCTAGACCAATTTGTGCTAATTGTATACTAATGATTTTATACACTATATACGATTATACTGATGTACGAAAATTTTCGTATTAATAGGAACCGATCTGAAAAAAATTCTCAGAAACATAATAACAGTATAATGTTTATTTATAAATGATCGATATAATTATACAGAAATAACAATGATAGAACTGCTGGAATTAGCTTTGTTTTAAACGAAATTAAACGTGAATTCAATGGTCGCCTTGTGTGGTTCGGCGTATATTTCGAAAAGGCGCGGCTTCGTGTCAGCGATCGCAAATGTGGTGAACGCGGCGCTCTTTAACGAACAGCCGTCTTTAATAACTAATCAACGCCGAGGTCGGAAACTCGTCGGAGGTATGCAAATTACGACACACCAGGTACAAGCGCTGCAATATGTACTTGGCGTGCGCTGTTGCGGCGGCTGCATTCGGATTCGACGTTTCTACCTGCGAATGAAAATTATGGAGATACCACCTGGCCTTGACTCGACATCGAGCGTGAAAACTCGAGGTGTCTCTTTGGATATCCAGAGCCGAGGAATTCTAGGTTTGAGACTCGAACTATTTTGTGGGTAAATCAAAAATTTTATTCATCAGGGAGAAGAATATAAATGATCCATATGGTCTTGATCGAACGCGTAAACCATTGTGAGCAGGATTTTAAAAAATGTTCTGACGTAAATCGATGGTTAGTGTATTTTTTAAACCAGCCATGCATTTTTTAATTTCCAGTCGACGCTAAGTCGACGATCGTAACTGCATCTAAAGAGTTGTATCAAAAATTGGGGGATTTCCTTTTACAGACATGGAGTCATAAAGGATTCTCTCGTGGAAGCCCTCAAGATACTCGTCGAAGCTACGGACGCTTGCGCGTACATTTTTGCGCATGCCAGAAATTCTACGAGCAATACGGTATTATGCAAATTGCGCCTCGCCTTTCCTCGCCACATTCTTGGATTTTGGAGCTCGAATTAAAATCGCCCCTTTGCGCCTGGCGACCAGCACGAATTTTTAACCTCTCTAAACCCCAAGTTTTTACTGTATATTTTAACGGACAAACCTCGAGAGGCGATTCGACATGCACGACATTCGTTTTATGCGCTCATGAAAGGAGTAATATAAACAATACTCTCTACGTTTGCTTAATACCGATACGGTATATCGCGTGGAATTAATATTCCATATTTACTTACATTACTAAACCAGTAGAATATCACGAATCTTTGGTAGAAAAATAAATCATTTTATCACGTTCCTATTATCACGCAAACAAAACTCCCTGGAATTACCAAGGAACGTATTATAGATACCAAGAATATAATTACAAGGTATAAATCTCCAATGGCAAAAGGTTCGAAACAGTTCCTACGATTAAGAGGCTCTTCCTTCAATTCGAGGGACACGACATGCGATTGAATTTTCCTGCGGAACCGAGCGCCCTCCTCCTAACAACTGCACCCGATGGAAACGTTATCAGATACGGGCCGTGGTTTAGATACGTGAAAACGTCAAACATTCCGCGAATATCTCTGAAATTTGTATTCACAAAGATATCAGCCTTCCAAGTCAAGTACACCTGCGCGTTATTCCCTCAGTACGTGCACTCAGCGTCCCAGGATATATAAGGAAGGTTAAAAGGGAGGAGGCGGAAACTTTCTGGCGGTGGATGTAAAACATTCCTGATGTATCTCAATTCCCTTTGCCGGAGTGCCTCGCGCGGACGAATCTTGGCATAGCTTCAGAATTAGACATTCGGGACGCCCGTTTGGAGGGCAAAAGCATTTCCGCGCGATCGAGCGCCCGAAACTCGAATTAAATGCCCTTTCTTCCCGAGGCTCTCGTCGAACCTCGCTCCTGAGTTAATCTTTTTCGAATCAAAGATTCCTTGGCTCTCTGGACAAAGAGACGCGATACGCTTAATAAGAATAGGATTTGGACTTTTTGCATCTTCTTCAGCCTCGATATTTTACAAAGCGCATTTCGAGCTTTGGATCGGACGATGATTTAACGCGATATCGACACCTGTAATTATTGAGTGTCTTTATAATCATTTAACAGAGAGAGAGAGAGAGAGAGAGAGAGAGAGAGAGAGAGAGAGAGAGAGAGAGAGAGAGAGTCTCGCGGTGTAATTTTTCGTAGCATCCAGCCGAATCTCGACGAAATCCGGGGTCCGGCAATCGAGAAACCGGGTCGTTGTAAAACGAGCCTCGGCGCGACGCCTTAAATATTAATTACGGCCTCCCCGTGAATCTTTAAACGGCAATCAGGGTGGCGCGCTTAGCTCGGCAAGACCTCGTATTATTTCAATCTTATAAATACGCGAATATCGGTCCATCGAATAAACGGGATAACCCCATTAGGCTGCGCAACTTTTGATCTCGCACGTTAGCTGGATTTGCAAAATGTTACTATAGGAGGATCCAAGGAGCGATCAACTCTAGGTGCAAATTCCACAGATACTACGATAATAATAATAATAATAATAATAATAATACTAATCTACTAAGGTATAATTGTGGGATGCGTGGTGCATAGACAAGCGATGAGTGTGTGCGTGTGCGGATGTGTACGCGTGTAGCGCTCGATGTTTTTAAGATTAAGACGTGAAAAAAAAGGACGTTCAGAAAGACAGAGTTCGGACGATTGCGAGAGCGAATATACGAGTTTTGTGCGCGAATTAGATTATTTTTCCATCGTCCTTCGACCGTTAACAGACTATATTACACGAAAACCCTACACAGTTCCCCAGAAATTAAGCCACTCCATTCTCACGCATTCTCCGTACAGCTCGTCACATTAATGTCGCTCTCTCATGGCTACGATGAGCGTCGTAGCTCATCCTTCAAAACTCCGATCTCCCCATCTCGTTTGGACGTACGCAAATCGAGCAAGGAGGACCGAGTTAAGAGATCCTCCAGCCTGCGCTTTCGAAAAGGACGGCGCCTCGACTGGTCGATTCGTCAATCGGGCAAAACGTCACCGTGGAATCGTTAACTTCGAATTTGGGTCATCGCAAAGCCGTTCTTACCGGCCTGGGGGTGGCTTCTGGGGGCGCAGGGGGGGCGGAAGGGGCGAGGATCGACGAGGCGTAAGCCGTTGGAAATGAGCAACGACAAGCGTTTTAAAGCGCGGTTCGGGGAACTCCGGCTCCCTCCCCTCTGAAAGGAAATATTACTGCAGTCTATCCTAATAAGGGCGCGCCACTCGAGCCACTCTCGACGGCCAGATGTACCTGTTGCCGTAGCTCTATTAATAGTTCGCCCTGATAAAAATCTTCGCTGACCACGATCCGGGATTCGAGGTAAGCCAATATAACGGCCTAACGTGCGATCGTGTGCGAGGACGATGCGCCTCGATGTTTACGCTCGCGCACTGCCGCCGACGAGATGTTATTTGCGATGGCTTTTTGCTCCAAGCACTCGGATCGTCGCGATTATTTTGTAATTGGCGGGGGTGAAGGGGTGAATCGGATGACTGGTATAGAGGCACTCTTTTCTTGAAATTTTTAAATGTATGAATTTCGAGACGCTATATAGAGGGTGTCCCGAAATTGATTTAAGAAGTAATTTTGATGGAAGCAAAGTTGTGGAGGCCACGTGCTCATTATGCTATTCGATACATAACCCTATACCGTATACTTTGTATATAAATAGAAAATGTACAAATTACAAAATGTTTAATTACAAAGCCAAGTTTTCTATTAAAATCACTTCTCGCGTGAATTTTCGAACAGCGTGTATCGTAGAAAGGCGTTGGACAAAGCGCGAATCGATACCACCATAAACGAGAGTTATCGTACAGAGTTATGTAACACAGTCGCTAAATTCCCTCGTAAAATACAAAGAAATAAATAAAGAGCTCGCGACACGAGACATCGTTGATTTATCCCTCTGTCGAATATGGCGATCGTTGGGGAGGAAAATTCGTATGAAACGGTTTTCCTTCAAAGTCTCGGCCGAATCTCGGATCGCGGGACGTTTGGACTCATGAATATCGAATTTCGAATTCTCCGAATGCGAGCGAGGGACGATGAGAAATCGAGGAGGGAGAAAGAGGCACGAAGGACGATGTGGCCGCACCAGTCCTCGAGTAATCTTTATTATTTCATGCCTCTTCGCCGGTACGTGGGCAGAATGACTTTTTCTTATTCGAAACATTCGCCTGCACAAAGTCCTCTCTTGGCGGAGTTACTGCGAAGAGCGCCAAAAAGTTTGTCGAGAGGGGAGAAAAAAGGGGACTGCGAGAAAGTAGCGAAACTAATAAACTACAAAGGCGAATACCTCGTGGCCCTTCTATTATGCAGGGGCATAACGAACCTTTAGTGCCGCGGAAAAGAGAGTTTCGGCACTTTTTCCTAAACGCCGAGGAAAGTATCCTCGCGCATGCGCAGTGCCTCGAAACATGTCGCGATTTATTAAGACGCTTTAACCCCCGTGTAATCCTAATGGCTTATGGTAATAGCCAACTATTTCTCGATACGACGCGTGGCCGCGGGTTCTTCTTCGAACCGCGAGTTTCTCCTGTTTGCAAAGACGCGATATTCTCTTCATATTCCTTGGGAATAAATTTCTACCTTTAAGGCGAACCGTCATTTTTGTGGTGGAGAATTAAAATAGAGGAACGTATCACGAGACTGTGATCGAATCGATTTTATACGCTGGTTTCCGTGATCCACGTTGATTTTCGATTAATAAACGATGGAATTTTTTTGCAAAAATCGGGCAGCACCTGTCGAGGGTTCCAATCGAGGATGATTGCGCTGTACAATTTTAACCATCGCACCGCGCAGTGTCTCTTTCGTGCGGATTCGAAAACTCACCAGTTTCAGCCAAAGGTTAGTGATGAGCAGTTGATTCTTCTCGTCCTGCAACACAAAACAGATTTTCGTCTTATCAAATAGTCCTGCGTACTTTATAATATTTTTTATCGTGTTTTTCTTAACACTGCCTTCTTTATTTTTATTTTTTAATAGAATTATTACAGCATTTATATCGCTCTGAAAGTTTCACGAATTACTATCAAAGAAAAAATATCTAGCACATTCACGAGGAGGAAGAATTATGTTTTCCTCAAACAAATTCCGCGATATAAATCAATCGAGTAACGATACAAATCGAAAAACCAATAACCCCGCGTACCGATTCGTTAAGTAAATCCAGAATTCAGCCGCTAAAATCCTCGATCAAATATTAACAACGTGTTCCTCCAATCGAATATCCAAAGCTCGACGAAAGATTCTCGAAATACGCCGCCCAAGTCATTTTTCATCGAACCGCTTTACGTCGATCCCCGCGTTACGCTGGTCGAACGCGCCAACATTTACGCGAGCATTTAAATTCAAACGTCGTAGGTAATTTACACGCCTCATTGAACCGTCACATCCGAAATGCAGGCGAATCCGTCGGCGGCGACGCGATAATTGCGACATTGTCGGCAAACACCGCGGTATTTATCAAAACGCAGGGACGGCCTATTAATATTTATAATTTCGGCCAGATTCCCGGCACGTACGCGCTCGCAAATAGTCCACAGGGTGTCACAAGCTGGAATATGGAAATGCGCGTTTAATATTCCTTAAGAAAGCCCAAAAGCGGGATCCGTAAACGTGACCGCATCGCTTTTTCTCCATTTCCAGCATCGAGAGCGTTGCGTCTCAATTCGTTAGTTAGCTGGCGCAAGTAATCCTGGCCAACGCGCTATATCGAAGCCGCGCTCCTCTTTCATTCGCGGAAGCACTTTTCAGCGATATATCGTCCCCGGTAAAGAAAGCTTCGTAGCCCGAATTTCGATTGCGGGCTTGATAAATACCCGCAGGCTCCAGCAGAGCGTTTCGCGTGTAAGACACGCCCGTAATCGGACTAAGAACGCAATTGAATACAGCGGTCGAAACCTATTGCTCTACGTGACGGGCTTAACAAGCGGCAGGAAGGATTTCGAAGCGGAATCGAGAAATTCTTTTACCGCGGCTACGAGCTCGCGATCGATATTCAGCGAAAGAGAACCGCGTCCTACGAGTTTTTCCAAGGGAAACGCTGGACCTACATCGATATTCGGGATTTTTTAACACTACCATTGACTTTCTAGGTATATTTATAATACCACATACGTCTTTAAAAAAAAGGGGAGAGTAAAAGGATATTTTGGTAAATCGAAATGATGATCTAAATACTGCATGAAGATCGTGGGAAATCTCAAAGAATACGTCGTTATAGAGTACTAGGATTTTTTAAAGAAACGATTGAACAGTCATTTTGACTGGTTTGATAGTTTTAGCATTAAGGAATTCGCAATCGTGTTATTAACACTAAACCTGCCAAAGGGGTTAAAATAGATGCTCGGTGGTTTTTTAGAAAAATTCCCGTACTTCGTAGTCGGGGATTTTTTTATATTTTCTATAATTTAACAGCAGAGTTTGAATCTATTGATTTATCGATATCTCCTCTTAATATAATTTTTCTTTAATTACCACGATGTTGATCAATGGAAATACGCATCTGGAGGGCCAGTCGTAACCCGGTTCGCGATACTCGATTGTATTACTCCACAATCGCGCGGGCATTAATCTTTGCAAGCTTGATATTTATACGCACGGCTAATGCGCTGTTTACAAAGCGCGTTAGTTACGTTCATCGACCGCCGTTTATCCAAGCTCAAGGCGTGGAACGACATTTTAGCGGTTCGCGCGTAATCGTTTAGCGTTAATTTCGTCGACGCTACTTCTCATTCGCCCGTTGTAAAAGAGAATGCCACGAGCAACCGGGGGATGTGGAAAGATAATCGTTTACGGGGAGTTGAATTATCACGAAAAGCGCCACGTGCCAAATATTTCGAGCAACGATACAGCCTATTAGTACTCTCGACTTTTCGTTGCTCGCCGCTTTAATTAAAAGGGCGTTTACGCCGGGGCCGGTTTCATAACTGGAATCCAGTTGTCGCGCTTTGAACCTCCGACGACATCGCGCGATGCTTTTATCTTTGAACCATAAACGCGATTCAGATATCGGTCCTTCCGTCCATCAGAATTACACGAGGCATCGAGAGACAGCGGACATCGTCTGTTCGGCTAGATTACGTTACTTCGGAACGAAACTCGATTCGGGATTAGCGCTTAGCTTAGCGGCGCTCGATATTCTGGATCCTCCTGGATCAGATTCGAGTTTGGCTCGAGCCTCGCAGCGTCCTGACATCTGCAATGCCCACGACATCCTCGAGATTCGATCGCTCATCGCATATAATCCAAACACTCGTCGCGCGTTATCGAGAGATTTCTTAAGTGAGAGAGATCTCAGTGAAATATTCGACACAAATCGATAGGTCGATGGTCGATAGATCGAGCGAAAAACAAGAAGAAGCTCTTTGCTCGATGCGAACATCGACCCATCGAAGATCCATGCCAAGATTCCAGCATAAAGCTTAGACACGTTTCGTAAGAATTCGAAAGAGATTCCAGTGAAACATTCGAGTTGGTAAGAGATTTCCGTAAAAAAGCTCGAGGATAAAGCCGAAGGAATTGCAGCGAAACGCGTGAAGTTGGGGCTGTAAATTATAATCAATAGTTTTTCTAAAGGCTATTTAAAGGCCATCAGGTGTACGCGGACCTTAGAAAGTTTAAATCTGCAAGAAGCACGCCAGGGGGTATTTCGTGCCACTTCGCGCTTCCTTCTCGCAACAGCTGTTACAGCGCCTAAACTCCGCAGCACGGTAACGTTTCTTTTCGTATCGTTTTTTAACTTATCGGCCACCGAGTTTGGAAAGTTTACTTCCTAGCTTTTCTACCTGATTTCTTTACATTATTCTCTTCGTTCCAGAACACTCGTTCCTGCATATCTATCCTCCGCTCTTTTCTATATAACGTTATTATGCTATTATGTGTATATATTTATATATTTAGATATTATGTATTTATATATATTATTATATTTATACTATGTTTGACTTGGAAATGAAAATTTCGCGTCGATATTAAAGCGAGGAAACGCTGTAATATGAACCCATCAAAGCATCGGCTCGAGCACGTAACAAATATGGCGAATACTATGATCGAAATTCAGGCCATTATCGCCCTTCGCTTCTTCGGATCAATACACCCATCGATCATCATCATCGAACAGGATAGACAACTAAATCCAACGATCTACAAAAAAGCGTAAAAAACACAATAGAGACGTAAGAAAATAAAACAAGAATACACATAAAAAATATAATAATTTACTTCATAGTTATGAGTAATTAATAGTATACAGTAATTTCCTTTAAATTTCAATTACTATCGATATTATATTATTCATAGTAGTAACACAACATAGAAATCAATCAAACTTTTGTACAAGTAGTACAAGTACAAATTCCCTCGAAAAGAGCCTCGCATTCCAGCCAAAACCTTCCTCGACGCATAACTCGATACCTAATCACAAGCCAAACCATAATTGCCCCTTGTTCTAGCCAACAAATCCTCCGACAAGAGAGCCACATCAAAGAATTAGTTCCCGCATTCAACGAATATTACGAACGAAACGCGGCCAATCGTCGTCCCTCGTTCCGTCTCCTCGTGCCGCGCCCTTTGTCGCGGCTCGAAGGCGTATATCACGAAGTTAACAATCGGTGCTTTGTCTTCCTTGGCGAGGACCTGGCCGCCGACACTTGGACGCTCGCAGTGTCTCGGCCCATCCCAGGAGGGAAGGACGCGCGCGGCCCTTCCGGCTTATCCTTTCGCTCGTCCACGAGATAAACTGTTTTTCGATAATTGGATCTTATCGTTTGCCCCCGGCGCTCTCAAAAACCCCGCGAAAACCGTTTAGGAGGCCGAGTTAAACCCCTGCCCGGCTGTTTGCCATGTCCTCTGCATAATTTAGCATCTCGTTAGAAGTTTTCGTTGGCCAGGATAGAACTGAGCTTGCACGGACATGTTAACTAATTGCGCGTAATCGCCTGCCCGAGAGTTATGCCCCGGATTTATGCTCTTAGGCCATTTAATGCGGATCGATCGGCCTTCGAGGGCTCGTTTTTGAAGCGGTACGGAGCGACTTACGATGTTAGGTGCGACGCTCGAAGGGTTTGGCGGACTTCGATTTCTGGGTCTCAAAGTCGCGCGTGATTCGAGAATGTTTTGGGACGAGAGTGCGCATGCGCGAGTAGTGTCGTGTATGTTATTTAAAGGATATACTGATGTACATAAGCATGTACCGTATGCTTCGTTAATCGAGCAAAAATTCGAACTATCGACACATCGTGAAGAAGATATTGATTTCAGTAAGAAGACGACTGCTCTACCTCTGAGCTTATTAAAAAAGAATATTAATACACTCTTGCAAAAGTAGCTCGTTACATCGAATAAGAGAAGTCTAGGATGGAAGAGAGTAACTCGTGTATTTTACAGAGCACGTTTCGAGAGGATAAGGAAGGCGAAGGGAGAAAAAGTGAAACGCTGCATCGCGATATTTAAGGATGGCATCGATGATTCCTCGCTCTGCGTCTCGAACGTCCCAGATCCATGCTGACCTCGGATCGATATTCAACCGCAGGCGGAGCATAAATGAAATTTCCATCCGGTTACAGGGATACTTTGATGTTTCTCCCGCGACCTCGAAACCTTGTTCCCCTCCCTATCTGGAAAAGATCCAAGGCATCTCGCTTTTTCCCCGCCAGGGTCTTTTGGAATTTTCAAGCGCCCTATGGCGGAGACTTGGGAGTTTAACGAGGTGGTGACTTCAACGTCGGTGCACGTCCATCGTCGGTAAATGAGAGGAGAAAAAAAGTTTGACCGCCTCGCGGAGGCAGAGCTCGCCCAAGATTGCCTCGCTGCCAAGAACTCTGGCGGACGAAGGACCCGTTTATCTTTCACTTTGCTTCCTGGACCTTTTTTCTGGATCCTTGGCCGCGCGGAAAGGAGCGCCCGTATAACTGTATGGTCTTCGATGTAAATGAATAGAGCTCCGCGATCTTAAAAACGCGACTAGGAAAGCTTTATTGCGTCGTCAGTTATTAAACTGCGACGACTTAACGTCCTTCTTTCCGCGTCGTATAAATACTAATGTTCTTTCCTGGAACTTATGATGTTTTTATAAGACTCGTGGACAGTGAGGGAAATCGTGTTTCTCGTTTGGTCAGTGCCACGATTCCATTCGCGTTATATTTTGCGAATGTATTTGCACGCGTAAAGATATTTTAAGAAATAATGATATCAAGAATTTTAACACATTTTTAAGTACTTTATGATTTTTAGGACTGCTTCTTAAAGAAACTTGTAGTTTTTAGACATATAAAAAAATGCTAGAATTTAAAAGAAAAATTGTGATCGGTTTTGAATTTTTTTTATTTTAAGAAATAGTAATATTGAGCAGTTCCTATCTAAAGTGTGAATTCACGAAAATATACTAAACGTAGTACAATAGACTGTTCGCGTAGTTTAAAACAAAAATGGAGCATTCTTCGTGGAAGGGTATCAGCGACTTATTTAACCCCCGAAATCCTCTAGCCCACTATCCCTTTAGGTCCCGCACTTGCTCGTGAATATTTAACATACCGCATCGTGTAATCTCGGGGTTCACCATGTGTTGTAATTATTATTTATCGTCTTATTCATATTCATGGAGAATGTATATGCAACGTGTTTGCCACACGTAGTCTACCGAGCCTCCCCGTAAGGTTCCTTTGCTATCAGATCGGAATATGACTTATTCAGATTATTCAGATTTTCCAGGGCCAAGAGGCACGTTCAGAATCTGCGGCCGAACGTCATGTTGGCCCATTGCGGTCCTTTCGATCGCGGCCCACGTGTTCTCCTGCATTAGAAACATTCGATGCATTTGATCCTACGACGATGTACGGGGTGTCCCAAAATTCGCGCAGGATTCGCAAACTTCAAGAATCGAGAGCGTATGCGCTGACTAAGTTCTGCAGGTTGTTTACACGACATTCTATTTCATATATAATCTAGTACTCTATACTTTACGAATTGATAAAACATATACAAATTTTAGAATATAATATAATTGGATAGAATATAATCGGACAACCTCCGTCCATAAATTATCGTTATTCTAAGGATATATAAATGCCTAGTTTTTCAACAGCGTTTACATTATTAATATTAAACCTACTGGATCGGTTAAAACGATCGCTCGGTCATTTCTTTTAAAAAAGACCGTAAAACTTTAAGAATTTCTTTAAAAATACATTTAACTCGCCCAAATAAGTCCGCAAAGTAGCTTATAACTGTTTAAAAATATCTTTAAAAACACAAAAAGTTACCGAGATTCCTCGAAAGTATCGCAATTCCAAATTCGTCTCGAGATTTAAGCGCCCGTCGGACGATCTGCGCGCTTTTCAAAGGATTCAAGCGGCCGGCGGCGAACGGCTTAAGACTCGAAAGCGGAGTCGTAGTTTCGAAATCAGCGGGGAGCGCCGCGAGGACGACTTTCCGAGGAATTCGCGGGCGAAATCCGGGAGAACTCCTGCGGAAACGTGAATCGCAAATTCGTCCTTACCGCATCCAACGAGTTATGCCGCGGTACGACCTGCGCCCCCACCGAAATCGTCTCTGTGGCCATCCTTTCGCCGCATACCAGGGCGGCCCTCCTGAAAATTCTCTTTCAGGAATACTTTCGTGAAATTTTAAACGAATCGCGGGCCCACGCCAGGAACTATGCCAGCCCCACCGTATTTTCATTAACGAGATAGACCCCGAAAGTTCTCGAGCGAAACCGCTTATGGTGTATCCTTGGATGGAAGTTTACGGTTACGTGGAGGGAGAAAAGTATTCGAGAAAGTACCCGCACTTTAATTCTTGGTTCAGGCATCGTTTTTGATCGTCGATGATGTAAGTACGCTTAGGGGTCGTATAGATATACGAGTTGTTATTTATGCGAATTGTTGTATCCTTTATTTATGGTTATGTGGAGGGAGAAAAGTATTCGAGAAGGTGGTACGGTATGCTTTAATTCTCGGTTAGAGTATCATTTTTCCTCGTTAATGACATAAGTCCATTCAGAAGTTGCGTCGACATAGGACCTGTCACCTGCAAAAGCTCCTTAGAAAGTTACACCGTGCATCTCGTTCTCCGATGAAAAGAGGTATACTCGAATCTACTTGGCGTGGAAATGTAAATACACGCTTAAGGAGAAACAGAGGCTTAAGAACGCACATCGCGTAAGTAACGGAGCCTTGGACGGGCCAAAGGTGACAACGAGTATTTCTCGTAGCAACGACATCCGACTTTCAGCGGTGATTAAATCCTGAAAAAATGTGCATCGAGTCCACGATATCCTCGAGAAGGAACTTCGCTGCGATCTCCTTTTTTCCGTCCAGCGCTGGAAAATTCGAAATAAAAGGAAATCCTCGCGAGGACGTGTATCCAAGGAGGTGCAGCCGTTCTTAAGGGTTTGCGGGTCGAATGGCATTGTTTCGTGGATGCAGAGGAGAGTGCAGCAGCCGAACAATGCATCCACGTAACGACTGAGCAATACCGTAATGCGTTCTACTAGTCATTTGGGGAATGCCATGGCGCCACGCGGTCAATTTGCCCTCCTGACCGCCTCCGGATCGAAGGATCGACCGGTTTCCGTGGCACGAAAAGTGCTGTTATCCCCTCGTTACGTCGAATAACTCGAATTTCACTCGCCAACCCTCGTATCCTATGATTTTTACATCGTCAAAGTGGAGCTGTTCAATTATGGAGCAGTTTTACGCTCAAATCTTGATACAAATCCTCGATGCGATCGATTATGACAATGAGCGGCGAGTGATATTCGTTTAATACGCCATTTCTTTAAAGACCATTGCAAACGTTTCGCGCGTTTAATTACCCGATGCACGCAAATAAATTCGAACCCCTCACAAATTCAGAAGTGGAATAATATTCTGCTCGCCGTCGCTTCTTACAGGATCGACGTTTCGAATGACATTTTTCAAAAATAGTAACGAACAGTACATATGTACCATCGCTAATTCTTCCAAGTAAGTCGAGTTACGATAAGAATCGCGACTTATCCAATCCGTCAAATAACATCCAAAGGGTGTACGTAAGTCATTATCCTGCTTCCACGATCAACACGGTCCTCTCGTCACCTTTACGGGCCGCGCCTCCTCGCGCCAGAAGTAGCCAGTCCTTCGCTAAATGGAAAATGATATTCACCGTCACCCATTGCGTTAGGCCGACAATGCGGCGCTGAGATTACACAATTACAGCTCGTTGTTTACAAGGGGAAATCGTTGCCATCCGAGTGAAGCCTCGCACGACGATCCTGGCTTTTTGCCTCCGCCCCTCGCTCAGGGAATGCTCCCTGATCGATAATATCTCCTTATGAATCGCTCGACTACGTCCGTTGCGGCCCGCTCTCTTTGTTCTCCCTTAAGTGTACTTTGTTAAGAACAATTTATCAGCACGCCCGGCGTAACGGATATTTGCTCTCCAGAGGAGCTTTCTTAACCCATTCAGGCCTGAATTCATGCCGGGATGGGAAAGAATGACTTCTACGTCGATCGCACGCGATATCCGAGGAATAAAGCGAAAAATATATATTTGTCTATCCGTTTTTTTCCTATTTTCATCGAATTTCGATGGTTTCTCATCGTGCTCGGAACTGGGCGGGCTGTAAAATCAAAAGCCCGTGAAAATTGTGTTTTACAGATATTTTCGTGATCGAAAAGTACGTCGATCCTGAAGAGCGAATGCTTCGTCGATATATTCGTGATTAAAAGGTATATGGATATTCAAAAGCCTGTGAGATACAAGAGTGTTTGGGCGATTTTTTCGTGATTAAAAGGTATATCGACCCACTTTTGCAGAGATATATTAATTTTGTATATTCGCCACTCGCTTCCTGGCTTTTTGGGAGGGCGTCGTTGTTGGAAAATTCGTGGCTGTGTATGCGATTCGATGAAATGACGTGAAACAAGAAATACCGCGCATCCATTGCTTCTTTATGAAGATAAAGAAACTCTTGGAACTGCTCTTGGACTGCCGATGAAACTATTTATTTCTTGCCAAGCTCTATTACCAAGCTTTAGAATGAGCGCGCATAATCCTGCACGCCGTGTCTGAGCGCGTTAACGACCCTTCAGCCTTGGTGGATATTTGCGAACCGAGGCATTCAGACAGCCCCGAACTTTGGCCGCTTTGATCCTTTATGATCTCTCGATACGCTTCCCGAGGCTTGCGGTTTATCGTCTTCCTCCGCTGTGTTTCGTCCAATCGCCATTCGTGGCCCGCGCTTACGGTTACACCCTCTTGCTTAACGCGCACGAACAGTACAAAGTATCTAAATAAGTGCCAAGGCTCCGAATGCGAGTCATCTTGGAACGTTGTGTTCGCTTTTATTATTTATTTCTTTTGTATTCATTTTTTAGTTATGCGATGCACTCAGACTTTCTCAGCTTCGTATTCGGATATTCAAAATTACCAAAAAGTACCTTTTCTTTGTGTATAATATGTAATATATTGATTATAAAGTAATCCTAGCTTAGGTTTTTAGTAAAAAAATCATTAGAAAGCGGAGAGGTTGATTTGTTGATGAAAAAAGGAATTCTTCTCTTTCTTCAATATTCTCTTTATAAGGGAAGAGGTAAGGAAGAGGCAAGGTCGAAACTTCACTACCACTCCTGCTACTGGACATTCCTCTCGCGCGAGAATTCGTCACCGCTTGTCACTCATATATACAAACCCTGCATTCCACGAATTCTTAACTCCTACATATGGAAAGCCACGTCGAGTTGCTCTCGATTGTAATAAAAATTAACCATACCTCGAACTGTCTCCACACATTCTTAATTTTTATATATAGAAAACCACATCGAGTTGCTCTCCATTGTAAGAAGAATTATCTACGCCTCAAACTGTCTCCAGAAATTCTTTATATTTATATATAGAAAACCACATCGAGTTGCTCTTCATTGTTAGAAGAGTCAACCGTGCGTCGAACAGTCTCAGACTTCCGACAGAGGATTTCGACGCGTCGAATTAGATTTTATCCGCACAAAGTTACGGCGGATAAGCGCGACTCCCGATTGATTTAGGGTTTAAGTGGGTTTACCGAGTTTGAGCGCCACTGTAACATCCATTACCGACGCGTGGAATCGCTAACAATTACGACACGGGCCGTAAGCCGGTCGCGCGAGGCAGGATTTCAATTCCTTGAAATACGAGCCTGGGGGGCCGTTAAGCATTTATTCTGGACGTCGATGAACTCCCGTCGCAGACGAGCGTGGCTCGATTTTGCTCGGAATATTGCCCACAGCCCGATTGCTTTTCTATTCCCCGCGCCGATCGACGCCTCGGATTTATGCAAACTTCCAGCGAGTTTCGTCGCTCGTCGATCATGAAGAACGATTAGATCGCAATCGCGGAGGTTCGAATCCGAAGCCGCGCGCTAGCAAAGAAGTTTCCCCACTTTTCCTTCATTATTCCAACCTTGATTTATTCCTGGCTTACGAATTCCTTTCCGAAGAGTCCGTCTTGACCGTTGGTTTCTTCGAGAGTTATTAAGGGTCTTTGTTCCTGCAAGCCGTTCTTCGCTCTCCGACGAAGCGTATATTCGCGTACTTTGTATTTTTAATTCTGCGTCTCGTCTGGTGGAGTAAGGATTTTCCTCGAGCAAATCGACATTTTTCTGGGGAATATTAATCGGTTTGGTTACTAGTCTGTGGTTCAAATAGATAAGTGGTTACTAATTTATGAATTAAAACAAAAGCAACGGTCGACAATTGTAAAGTTTAAGCCGACGAATTAAGCGATGTTAAAAAAAACGAGATCAGATGGAGAATGAAAATGTAAAGTAGGTAAATAAGAGCTCTGTTAGACGCAAAATCACTGATTATTCTATATCCTTTTTCTATATCTTTCAACCTAACAGTCGATCGAAACTCCGGAAAGAACCGGAAAGAGCGTGATAAAAAGCAGCGGAGTATACAGCGCGAATTTCGTCGCGGTTAAGGAAGAAAAGCTCCTACCGCAAAACTCCGTGTTTATTCGCAACAGACCGAGACAATGGCGGACGCGGTCGCAAATTATTGCCGGTTGATTCACATTAAACGGAGCCCTGGGCGGCCTGGCAATCCCAGTAAAGTCTTCTTAAAGAAGCGTTTGACCTTTTTGAGGCGCTATCGCGATGGTTAGGCCGTAAGTAGAATTTATTTCTCTGGCCGACCCCAAACTTGAGTGGCGAAACCGCCTGGCGGTCTCCCGTGTCTAACCGAAAGTTACGCCTGTTCTCCAGGGCTTGTGTCTCCCCCCTCCCCTCCTCCGCCCTCGCCTTTCCTGCCACTTATTCGTCCCTTCGAAGCCCCACTTTGACTCTCGTGGCTTTGGTCAACACCTGTGGATCTCTGGACTCTTCTTCTCGACTCAATTAGGAGCATCTTACTCGCTCTTTTGAATCCTGATTTATATCGTAAAGGGTGGGCCATTTAAAAGTTTGTTCTTAAAAACGCCATAAAAAGAGGCTACATCGATATTTAAAACAAAATTTTCCTTTATCGTGAAGGTTGGAGTGTCCGATATAAGAATCTTCAGACTGACCAGCTGTTTAAATTTCAAGCAAATCGGTCACACTAGCGTTGCCGTATACTATAATTTATAAACAAACCAGTAGATGGTTTACTCTATATTCGATACTAAACCTAACCGTGGAACCTGATCGTTTGCATTATCGATACAATTATAATGATCACAAAGAGATATTATTGAAGATAATCATAAAATTACAGTATACACTAAACCTGCCGAACTGATCAAAATAAACGACCAGTCCTTTCTTAGAAAAATTGCTCTACTGCCTAAAGAGGGCATTCTTCAAGATTTTCTATAAGTAGTACGAATCATTCCATCGATCCAGCGACATCTCTTCTTAATACCCCATTTCCTCGAGGATACACATTATACACGCAAACGCACGCGGAAAGTGTCTAGCGGGCTCAGCGCTAAGATCCAGAGACTGGATCCAAACACTCCAGCCTCTAATTAACATAGCCCTGCAATTCGAACCGCGAATCCAGGCGTGTCGCTTGTAACTCCAGAGGCTCCTCCGAATTTCCTCGCGCGCGCGACTTCCGTTTCCCGCTTTGGCCCAGCAGCCGGGGCTGAATGTTAATTTTTCTTTTAGAGAGTTTACGAGAGACGAAGAGGAGAAGGAGGAGGAGGAGGAGGAGGAGGAGAAGGAGGGGGGATGGAATTACCATGGCAATTTCCCCGGGGCGACGTAAAGGTCTTGTAACAACGCTTTTTCCTCGCTCGCCTACCCTTTTCCCTTTTTTCCCCCCTGCGTGGAAAGAGGTTAAGCGCCCTGCGCTTAAGCCGAGCAACAAGTTGAAAGAATGACGCCGATAATATGAATAAATAAGGAGGGAGGGAAGATTCAGGGCCGAGCGGCGCCGGGGATGTAATTTTGGAGGAGGGCGTATTTATAGAATCGGCAAAAGGTCTGGAAGTTTCGGCGGGCCGCTCTCCCGATGAGAATAACTCGCTGGAAATGTCCGCCAGGGGAATTCTATTCTGGTTAAACGATCGAGAGTTGGGAGTGAAGGATATGTCGATCCGTCTGGATGATCCGTGATTTGTGGTCTTCGCGAGCGACTCGCTCGCGGACGTTATGTTTTAATTCTCCATGTGGTTTCCTGAACATTTGCGTGGAGTACTGTCAAGATTTTTGTTGGAATACTGATCGTTCTGGCCTTTGGTGCGCAGCTTATGTTTGTATTTATTCAATGTATTTATTCTTCTTTATTCTTCTAATTCATTGTATTTATTCAATGTAGAATTAAAACGAAATTGATATTGGGCAATTGTAAAGTGTATGGTGGTGAATTGAGTTATATTAAAGAAAAAGGCGTGGAAAAAATCGAATACCGGGGTAATTGCACCGAGACTGGAATTTTTAGAAATTTTCTTAGTTTTAGAAAGAAAATTTTATTCGTACAGATTTACTGTATACTTTATGAATCTACACAAAATTTACAAGTTTTAATTATAAACCTGTGTTTTCTATCGAAATTACTTCTTGCGTGAATTTTAGGACACCCCCTAAATGTTTATACTTCTAATAAAGTAGGATCTAACCGAGCACGTAGTTTCTGTAAAGAAAAATCTGCAAAACTCAGGATCTGCCGATGGAGCAGCGAAGAATCAAAAGGATTCTGGCACGGTACTCTAACATCTCTGGCTTAGACAATCTGCATGAAAGTTACGTGGATTCTTTTTGAAGGAGAGAGAGTTTCGAGGAGCAAACGACGTCCCATATTTGAACTTCCAATCTCACGATGTGCTTTAAGAGCAATTCGAGTCTCGATCGCGGAGTGGGAGGCCTGCAGGTTCCCTTTGAAAATTTTCGGCGCAACTTCGCCTCCGAGAATCCGCGTTTAACGAATTTCCTTCCACCTTTGAGCGGCCAGTATTTCAGGAAGATCGCACTTTCGGCCATTCCGGAAGATTAACCTTGCGAGCATAAATTGGGTAAAATATCGTGGCTACGCTTGGCTTGTACTTTCGCCAGATGTCTTTTCGCATCCTTTCGAAAAAGACGCCTTCAGGATATTTGTAAAAAAATCAACGTGAACTGTTCGAAGTACAAGTGAGTAAATTTTCACAGATTTTAGTAGATCGTAGTTCAAGGATCCTCAAATCGAGTAAAGAGTAATTTCTCAAAATACAGATTGAATACGGATTGAATTGCTTCATCCTCGAAGTTATGTACATTTTCCAGAAATCCTTATAACAATATTGCTCCTCGCAAGGACCAGTTTTTTTCAAGATATAATCAAGGATTAAATGTACAAGAGTTTATCGAGAATCAAAGAATTGGCGAACAACTGTAACATCTAACAGTACATTTAACGCAGCGTACGTTTCATAATCAACGGTGACGCAACGGTTATAGTATCCGTGTTCGACAAGAAATATATAATACAATGTTAAAAGGCCGCCATTGCCCGGGACGAGACGACGGCCTCGCGTCGGAGAAGTGCGCGGGCAGCATTTTTTAAAAGTCATACTCCACTTCCACTTTCGGCGGACGCGGCTGACGGGCGGACATTGAAATAAAAGTAGGAAGGATGAATTCTACACGGGCCGGGGGAAAATGGAATTTAAATTCACACAATTGCTGTTCTTAACCCGACATTAAGCCGTACTTAAAGTTCCTCCGAAACTCTAAACGGAAGTTCTAAATAAGTTCTGAATCCAACTAAACAGAAGCTCTGCAAATGGGTCTTACAGCTTTCGCTTTAAGCCAGCGCAGGCCGAACTGAAACCGAGATTTACGCTTTTGCATTAAGTGGTACATTACACTGTGCGCCTCCCAAAGGAATAATAAACCGCGATGCAAATATGCTTTACGGTTAATACACATCGTCTTTGAGCCCTCCTTTGTCGAATGCTCCACATCGCGGGCCCTGAAACTTCGCCAATAAAGCGTGGGGAGCGTTTTGCACGGTAAACAGGAGAAAGTTCGCGCCGCGCATCGTTATTGTACCTGGGAAATATCGACTGAACAAAAGTGAAACTCGATCGATCCCCCGGCGGATAAATTTTACCCCGAATTATACGAATACCTATTGCGCTTCGTCCGGACTATTTCGGTTAAACTGGGCATAAAACTTTTCCAATACGCCCGAAAAATCCCTCCCGGGTAACGCAAATGTCCAAAAATCCTGATTGCGCCCGATGCATCGGATAAATAAAGTTTGCCGTGGTTAATAGTTCCGCGCATATTCCGCTTGATCAATTTTTTACGCGATCGAAATCCGATCCGCGCTTCGGCGGCGAGAGTATGAATCTGCTGTTTAGTGAGAAATTATCGAATTTTCAAATTTTTCATAAAGACGATCGAATTTTGAGGAAAAACAATTTGGTGGTACTTGATTAATAAAAGTAAATTAAACGGATACATCATCGAGCATCATTGGGCTGGAAAGGGTTATGAGTATAGGTGTTATGTATAATGATTTTGATGCGAGAAACGAAAAACGTGGAAGACCACCAGAAAATTTTGAAAACGCCGAGTTTGCGAGCAATATTGGCTGAAGATGATCCATATAATATATGGAAAGAGTGGTATACATAAATATATCCAGAAAGTGGCTGATCGATATATCGTTAAATAAATAAGAAATCCAATCGTCCTGCTTCAATCCCTTTTCATACAATGAAATTCATCATATATCGAGTATCATAATATCTTATAATAATCTTCAGTAATACCTTTATATCATAATTATAATTTGTATCTATGACTCAAAGGATCGAGTATAGAGTGATCCTAGCTCATTCGACAATAATTCTCTCGCCTTAGAATCAACACGTTTGCCACTGTGCCGCAGCTCGGTATTTAATTCCCAGTCCGGCCTTAAGCACTTACCGCCGTTTTCTCCTCTCGGCAAAATACATAATCCTCCCTCCAGCGGCGGGGAATTTTTTTTCCCTCCGATGTGTTCGGTCGCGCTTCCCCGGCGATAAATAACAGGTGTAAAAAGTCGGTGGAGCGGCTTTTGTTTCTCCACGACGCAAAGGCACGGCGCTTGACCACAAATTGCAAGGTGTGACGCGAAACTCCGCGAAAGGAGCGCAGGACCGCTCGGCAGAATTCTAAATATGAGTGCTGCATTTTTCAACGATCACGCGCGAGGTTTTTCAGCCGCGGAATAACTCATCCGTTATCATAACTATGGAGCAGGTCCACGATTTTGGTATATAAGGCAGCGTGCGTAGGTGTAAGCTTGGTTTTTGGTCGAGTTTTTGGAGAAGCTTCGTAGAGATATTTAGTATCGAGCTTTGCGAGTAGAGCGTTCGATAGCGACTTTGGCGGAGAGCTTAGGTTCGCGTTCCTTGATTTCAGCTGGCATTTAAGTCAGTTACACGATTATCAGGAATGATTATTCAAATTCAAGAAAAAAATTAACGATCTATCGCTTACTTTATTATTTATTATTATTATTATATTTATGCATTTTATTATGGTTATTATTATTTATGAATTTGGTGATATACAATTACCAGGATCTTCGATGTACGATATAAGGGATATCGCACGCAAGTTTAAGATGCATAGCGCGTGATTCGCGATGGGTACTGTGCGGTCCACGATAGAGAATATACGTGATACATGGTATGCGATGGATTACGATACGCAAAACCGCATTGTAATATCCGTCTTATCGGAAAATAACCAGCGTTAGGATCATCCAAAGGGATTGGTTCGTCGAATACGAACGACGCATTGGTTTATTCCGGAACATAAACCCGACGCATTCGAAGTTCCTTCTTTATTAGTCGGACGCCTATGCGTCGTGCACCTGCGAGGCTAGATTTCGAAATGCACGAGGGACCATCGAAATTAATCCGTCTATCGAGCTGTCGCGCATTGTTCCCGGAGGATCGAAATTACAGGATGACGCAAACTAACATCCTCGATTGTCTCCCTATATCGACAGCCTTTCGTTATATCGCACTGTCGCCATCAATTCGCAATAAGCCTGACGTATGCGCGATTACACTCCAACCTGTGTCCCAGAGAAAATTCCCCAATTACGGAGAAAAGAAATCTCGCGGAAGCAAAATTCGCGCATCCAATATCAACGCAAATCGCTTTAAAATACTAAAATCTATAATGCTACAAGTAAAATCGCTAAAAAAGATATTTGAACCCAATTACCCGGTCGATCCTACAAAAGTAATACCAGAGAATCCGAAGGAAATATCGTGGAGTATCGTAATCAAAATACGAAACGGTATAAGAGCCTTCTCTTCCGAGTTGGGAATTATAAAGTTGGGTGCTCGAAAAGTTGGCCCACGCGTATCGTGATTTATAGAGGGGGGGGGCAAATTATCCGAATTACTCGAGGCAACATTCGCAGATTAAGAATACGTTGGCCCTCGTTAGAAGCGGCAGGTACTGGTCGGGCGTAACGACTGCTCACGAGTTCACCTGGGGTCCATGGAATTAATCCATATCTCAAATATTATCCCCGAGCCTCGACAGATGGAATTTACGCGATGCTAAGCTTCACCGCCTCAGCAAACTTCGCTGAACTAGAAATTGCATTGTTCCATTGCATGTCTGCCAAAATTAACGGGATACTGCTGATCATTGTTTGATTATTCCTCGGTCCGACATGTTATCGTGGATGCGTAATCAGCCCGCTTCATCTTTACCCGCTAATTTATGTTCATTATGGAACGTGGAAGAGGCCTCTATCGAGGGTTCCGCGATTTAACACGTGTGCCGTGAGATCGCGTTTACGCAGTGCAGCTCGTCGGGATTATTAACACCAGCTTTACGGACTTTTCTTATATACCTATCTCTAGGTATTCGTCAAATTGACGACTGAATGAAAATACGCACTGTCCTTAAAAAAGTTGTACGTCAAATGACGGATGAATGAAATTACGCACTTTCTTTACAAATCGATTTATTCGAGTTAACTCCAAATTGCACTTTTTTTGGTTGACGTTTAAAGGCATTGCGAGCATCGATCTTTCACCACGAAGGTATGTAATGGAACGAGTGTAGAAATTTTTGCTCTTGGATCTGATGGATGTAAAACACTCTTGGTCTTGGATCGAATGAACTTGGACCACTGACCTTTGAGACAAGAAAAGTGATAGAAGTTTTTAGTCCTGTGATGTAAATAGCGTCGCAGTAAATAATAATAATGGAATAGTAATGCGGAGGTAAAAAGGATTTTGATGAAATTACTAGGAGAGACAAAGGCGATTCGGGCGGTCGATTAATTTTTAAAGGAACAAACTCCGTGCACTTTGATAAGCGGCGTTCAGAATTTGGTTCTTTGAATAGAGTAGATCCCTCGTACTTCGACGAGGGCGAGCCAATAAGATTAATCGCGGTGCGGTATTGAAGCGGAGTAAGTCGTGAGAAGACGAAATTTCGGGACGATTAATTACTCGAAAGTTCGGGGCTTAATACACCTGGCAGACCTGCGGGTACGTAGCGTTTCCTTATATTCTATTTTCTCTACTTGGATTGCCCTAATTGGGTTTTATCCTTAAGTGGAAATGTGCAAGCACGTATTCAATGCAGATTTTTGTGCGCGATCCGAAATTGATCCGGTGAGAAAATCTCCAAAACGTACCCGTGGCTATTCAGTATTTCCTTCGAATTTTACATTAAGTGAAAATAACCAGAGAAGTACTTCATATTTAATACAAAAATAACTTAATTAAATGAAAATACGTAGCATCCAGTTCCAATTTTCGCGCGTGATTCGACATTCGCGCAGCGAGAAAATCTTGAAAGTATAAATCTAGAAAAAGAATGTTCCACATACGACTATCCGAGAGCAGGTAGAAATATAGGTGATTCCTGAAAGGCGTGGAAATGGTCGAAAACTTGAAAAACATGCAGGCGACAGATGCTGAAGCGTGCTTAAGATTTTCGACCGGGTTTCACATCTGATATTTTAAGTGAAACGTGACGTTGGGGTCAGGGAGGATCGCCTTTCGCATCTTGCGCGACGTGTCGCACGTGCGCGGATGCAGCCTGCAGGATTGTACACAAGGTCCAAGTTTCAAGGAACTTGAGACACTCCGGAGACACGGATATGACTACATCCTCGTCTAAAACGAATATTTTGTTGCGTCTGTCATCGACACTCCTGCTGGATTTTCACTGGAACAGGACGACAAACTCTCTCGGATTGTGCGATTCGTTTATAAAAATGGTATCTAGAAATCTCAATAAATAGCTATATACTTTATAAATAGGTATCTATAAATTCTAAATAAAAATATGTTTATAATCCAAAGAAACATCTACAAATATTATCGGAAATAATTACGCGAAAATAATCCTTTTTGAGGTATCATAAAAAAAAAATTCTTATCGCGACGAAGCGTATTAAAACGGAAAAAGGGGTTCTTGAAAAAAAAAATCCTTTTAGCCATCCGTTGGCTGCTGGCTTTTTGTATGAAATTTCTTCAAAGACCATCATAAGTTAGATAACGTAAGAAGGACAAAGCCCCTTTTCCTCGACATGATGAATGGTAAACCTGCCGTAAGGACTTTTCCACGCGGGAGGATGAAATATGACGAAGACAAATAGTGAGTTGTAAATACAATAGAACGTACGGTTTTTCTGCTTGGAAGCATATTAATGGAGCTCTCGGTTCTTATTATCATGCTAAGAGAAAAGCGGCGAATATCGAAGGTTCAGCACTTGTAGATATATAATATACAAACGCCTGAATCTCTTCCTCATTCTTGATATACTAAGAATTACTTTACTGATCAATACGAGCATCGTGTAATACAATTCCTTCATATTCTCCAGTTGCTCCATGGAATCTTTGGAGATCTGGTAATTCCTCGCACTCTGAATTTCTTTCTGAATTTCTAAGGGGTTTTTTGAAATGGCTTTTATTGGTTCCACCAAACACGTTTGCAACCTTTGGATCGATCGTTTATCAACGATCTATAAGCTGACATAAGATCATCGATGTTCGAGATGCGCGATGCGCTCTTAACGAAATTTCACGAGGAACCGTCCTCCTGATCGAAGCACTGGCTGCTTTGTCGTCGGACCTTTAACAAAAGCGTTAATATTCAGCACTTCGCTCCAGTCGATTTTCGATGCGCTATCACATTCGTAACATCCAACAGCGCCTCGCGAGAAGTACGAGCAGGGCACAATTAAACCCCTCCCAGAATTTCCACCGAGCATTCGTTGAATCGCAGCGACGAAGCCCAGAGAAATGCCCCTCCAATTTCAGATATTCTTATTGACGCGTTGCTTTCATCGCATTTGCCTCCGCGCAGCGTCGGTTTAATTTTCCGCCGAGGAAAATAATTATCGGGCCGCGATAAGAAAAGAGGATTTTTTTTTGACATGGCGGCGTTTTAATAACGGCGCTCATAACGAGCCGGGGAATGCAAAGTTTAAGCGAAAGTAGCCCAGGAAAAACTAATCACCGCCGCCTTATTAGGGTCTGAAAATAAAACTTAATCAAAACTGTGCCGGCCAGGCGTATGTACGTAATTTGAACGAGGAAGAATTTTGTTCCCTTTAAAACTTAAACAACCGCGGGGCGAATCTTGCACGACGGATCGTCAACAACGGGATTTTTGGTTGTTTTGCGTACCAATCGCTCTTGTTCTTCGATAATTTCGTGGATAATTTCGTAGCGAAGATTGAGTAAATTTCAAACGCAAAATATTTGTGAAAAAAAGCGATTTTAATTTACCAGAGATTAATCGATCGAATTTAATTAATTTTATTAATTCGGGATTAAGGTGATTAAAATCGCTTTTTTTGCCAAATATTTTGCTTTTGAAATTAACTTAATTTTCACCACGGAATTATGCATCGAGTCAATATGATTTTCTTGCTGGACGATTTATTCGAATATCTTCTTTCGGTCTGATAATAAATACGCGGAAAGTCGGTGCAAGTTTGAGCGTTAAAATCAACACGCGTATATCTCGTAGCATTCCGGTAAAATCTCTAAGTAACTTATAATATTCACGGACACCGATCGCAATTCCGAGTCGAATTACCTAAGTGGAAACACGAGCGTACATTTGGCGGACGCATTTCCCAAAGGTACTCGTTCACCGCGATGCAAAAACTTCCGCGAAACTCATTTAACCCAAGACCGACCGTTTAAATTGGATTCGGAGGCATCGTATGGCGGTTTTACAGGGATGCGCATAGTATACGAAAAGCAAAGGGAGCAAGAAAAATAGAAAAAGAAAAACCCAAGCTACCGCAAGGTAAAAATTCGTTTCCACGGGAATTCGTCCCAATCCACCGGCGACAGATCCTCACAAACTCCCCCAAAATCAAAAGACACGAGTAGAACTCCAACCAAAGAATCATCTAAATTTCCTACGAAACTAACTCCTAATTCCACCTACTGTTCCGTACACAACTTTGCGTCTACTGATTTTTTAAAAGATTTTTCTAAAAACTACCAAAAAATCTCTAGTAAAAAACTAATTATTTACGACTCAAGCCATCGTCCATCGTTGCTAACCGCCCAACCAAATTTCAACACCCAATATAATATACCTCGATGAAAGAAAAACGCCTCACTCTGGAAGTTCCAAGCTTTCCAGCGGTGACTTCGCGGTCTCGAAGGTCATTTCGTCGGCCTGGCGGAAAATCGAAATGCTCATTACGGCCGAACGGATACCCGAAGGTGCCCGTTTCTGCCACGCGTAAAAACTTGTCGGTCGGTCCGCCAGCGATAATTAGCGTGGCTGCCAGGCGGATCCCCCTTCAGCCTCCCCTCCTAGCCCCTACCCCCTTCGTCCTCCCCTCAAATATCGAATGCGCTCATCCGCTGGCGATCGATGACACGATTCTCGCGCAGCGCCGGTGCGCGTTTTAATCCTCGTTATGAATGAGCGCCAACGCGGCCAGCCGCGGAGGGGCGGGTAATTAGGGAAGGGGGGAGGAAATGTCGTGAAATTGCCGCGAGCGGATCGACGATCGGGAGTTGGAAATGCGGGGAATCTATTTGCAGGTAGATCGCGTGGTTTCTGCTTGGATTACGGGGAAAGTATCGTATGCGCCCAGAGTGATGCAGGGCTTTGGGATCGCTTAGCTACGCTCCGCGATATTTCTTGCGTGGCCGAAGTTTGGGTGTTTGTCGAAGAAGAACGCGAGGTTGGGAAAATGCTTTGCTGTAAAAGAGTGCTCCGCGATCTTCTATCTTCCACGGCACTGGGACGTTTTTGGGGTAATTACGCGGAAGTGAAAGCTTGCGAATATATAACTTAGGGTAGTACGTATATTTTTTTCTTTTCTTGAATTAATTCGGTTATACGTATGTTTTTTCATTTTCTTGAATTAATTCGGCAGTACGTATGTTTTTTTATTTTCTTGAATTAATCCTTGACACCGACTTAAGGTCGTTTGGACCTACTGTTTTAAGATGGATTTCGAATCACGAGAGTTATGGTATACGTATCGCATAAAAAACCAGAGGTGATGGGTGAGATTCAAACTCGGATCTTCCGCGTGGAAAGTCAGTCCTCCATCCACTTCACCACCGCGGCTCAGTATATATTTTTATTATATAAAAAGCACGGCAGAGAATTCGTGCGAATATTTTATAATATTTACCAACCGCAGTTGGCACAGGTAATTCTCGGAGGAAAGAGATAAAAAGCGAGAATCGAGGTGAGGCAAGAGAAAGAGAGAAATCTCTCGAGCGGTGGTTCAAGCGTAAGTAATAAGCAGCGCCTTCGATCACCTTGGGTTGCGGAATATTAGGCGAATCCCAATTTTCACCAAGGTCCCGCTCAAGGTTTATTTGGCAAGAACCGGTCGAGGAGCAAGGCGAATGCCAATCACGTTCCAGCGGGATGCTCACACGAGCAACTTTCCGTGACGCTCTCAAAATAATTTCAACCTCTCGCAAACACCGCGCCGAGGAGGGCGAACTTTCGAAAAAAAAAGTTGAGAAGTGGCACGAGGAGGTCGTTTGTTAAATCTCGAGCGCGAAGTGACCTATCGCGACACGTTCGCGGCCGGGGAAAAAGACCGTACGTGATTTTTAACTAAATCGAGAAACGAACAACGAAGTCCGCTCGTTTTATTTCCCGTCCCCTTGTCCTCGATACTCCGCGATTTTCCGGCCCTAATTAAAAAGTTCTGCCCGGCCGCACTTATCGCAAACTATTTTTTCGCATCGACCACTCTTCGCGGCTAAATCGTCCTTCTATTCGCGAGCCAACGAATTGCGCTTGAGGAACATCCCGTCGAGGAGGGAGAAAGAGAACTTCTTGGAATATTGTGTCTATATACCGCCAACTATTTTACGCATTCGTGCTTCCTTTGGATGCTTCAAAGCTGTCGTTCATTTCGTTACTCACTATTTCCTTCATCTAACTATAAAATAGTGTTTATGATTTACATCATCACCCAGGAACAGATCGTTTCACTAGCACCAAATCAAGGACCAGCGAGGGAATATCTTAAACCACCCACAACGATCTCCCAAAATCCCTTGAATATAAAAACACTCGCGATTCAATCTAAAAAATAATCCAACACCTCTTGCACAATAATATACGAATAAATAACCTCCAAAGAAACCTTGATCCTTTAATCATTATCGCCACCATTAACGCTCTCCCACGAGCAAGCCACCGCAGGAGCAAGCGGAATACCAGAAGCAAGATCGAAAAAGCGAAAGATCGAGCAAAAACACCAGCAAAGAACATCCCTCGCCTCTTTATACCTCGCGCACAATAAAAAATCACGAACCATCCCCGCCTATCAATTCGCAATACGAAACCTCGCACATTAGCCGTCCCGCGCCTTCGCACCAGCGCTCCAGCCCCCCTCTCCCCTCTCCCTCCCCCAGCAGCTCGAACGTCCTCGAATTCGCGCGAAAAAAGAAAGCTGCGAAAAGCAAGGCGGAGGCGCGAAAAAAAACATTCCCCCGCTAAACGCTGGTAGGGCCTGGAAAAGGGTGAGGAGAGAGCAAGAGAGAGAGAGAGAGAGAGAGAGAGAGGGGGTAGAAGAGGGCGCGTAGCGAACAACGAAGTTTTCCACCGTCCTTTCGCTCCCACCAGCTTCCTCCTGCTTCCTCCTGCTTCTAATTAAAAGTTCGCGATCCAGACCAGCCGTACGTGCCTTGGACTATTTTTCTCATTCACCGTAGATTCTGCGGCGCTGAGTGCATATCCGCGGGACCCGCGCTGATTACAGCCGATGGAGGGAAAATGAGGCCGTCGCGGATGCTGAAACTCGGTTTGCCAGTTCGTCGAGGGCGAATCGAAAACAAAGGGCCGCTTTATCTCCGCCCTGACGCCGCGCGGAGATGGCGGAGGGGGGAGGGGAGAGTGGTGGTTGGTCGAAGGAGAGGGAAGTTTTTAAAGGCGCCCCTGGCCCAATGCAATTACGCGAGGGCCGATTTGGGGGGGGAAGATTAGCGGATTTTTAAAGCCCTTCGCGGCCAGCTTTGGTACGCAACCGATGTTAGGGTGTAAGGGGGGATGATGGATGGAGGAGGTAAGGCGTGGATGTGCTTTGAAATGGAATGCTTTCCTCTCTTTTAATATAATGTGTAATATAATATATGTAATTGAGAGATAATCCTAAGGTGTGGATGTAGATTGAAATGAAATACTTTCTTTTGTTTCAATATATGTATTATAATATATTGTATTATAATATGATGTAATGTACGTAGTGTATGTATTATTGTATCCTCGGCTGAAAATTGTATATTTATTAATTAAGTGGAAAGAGGGGATCCAATGGTCGGTCTTAATCGAGCTGTCTTAAATAATATCGAGTAATAAGTACAAATGTACGATTATGAACAAATTGAACTCGATGAATCGGGATGAACAGGTAGCTCTTCGAGGCGACATCATAATCGCAAGGTGGCCTTCTTCTTAGAGGTCGGCTTGGCCGCTTAAAAGATCCTTACATTCTCGATCTCGCGGTATTTCAAGCAAAATTAAATTCCAAGTTTTAACTCCCGCAAAGCCCCGCCGGTTATTAAAATGTGTTCCGCTAAGCTGTTTCGATCGTGCCGGCCTCTTATCTTTGTTCTGTTCCGCTGACTTAATCCGCTAAGACTCTCCGCGTATTTTTCGTACCCGCGCTGCAATTAGAATGTAATACGATGGACAAGCTCTCCCTTTTACATCCCTTCGAATCGCCCGCCAATTTTTCCCATTCATCGAGCTTCTCTTTTCTATTTTCTACGCTTTGCTCTTACGAAATCTTACTTTATTTATCGATATCGTACTCCAAACCCCGCTTGCTCGCTTTATAACGACGCATAATTATAATCCTAGCGAGGCACCTATTTGTACACATTTAATAATCAATCTGGTCTCGTGGAATTAAGATTCGCTCGAGAAAATCAACATTCGCAAGGTGCACATTCGCAACGCCATGGTGTTGATAAAATAATTATTTATAGAAAAGTTTGAAACATACACTGTTACCATTGGGAATATTGCTAACGAACGCGAGTCGAGATTCGGAATGAAATTGGGCGTCGTACTTCTTCCCTCTCCGCCAAACTCTCGATCAAAACTCGCAAACTCGATATCCTCCTCGCAAAACTTCTATCTAAAAACCCTCTCTAATGCTCCATACCAAGAACCAAACTCGGTATTAAACCAAGAGCCAAAGCCAAAAACCAAACTCGGTATCCACCAAAAACTAATTTATCGGCAAACACAATAAACATTTAAAACGATACATAATAAAAATACATATTAAATCGTTAAAACAATACGTGTCTAAACGATACACATTAAAATCCTCGGTCTACTCCTGGAGTCATCCTTAGAAACCTGCCCCCCTCTCGTTTATTCCTATTCCAGGTAACCAGCGCGACTTCACGACCTCGCGCGGCACAGGGCTGAAAGCGATTTCCCGCTCGAAAACTTGCCAAACCGCTCGCGCGGTTCTGGATAAGAGCATGAATTTCGGGCGATGCCACTCGTTGCCCAAGTGCCGCCGCAGCGCCAACGAAATTCGGACAAACGGGGCCGAAACTTATCAGAATTTCCAGCACGGCCGATAATAAATGCGCGGCACATTTTGGCCGATGCTTCGGGAAATTCCCAGCCGCTTCCCTCCGCCGGCCATATTTCCAACGGTTACACGCAGGCTGTACGTTATTCGCCACGTCCAACCGGCAGGGTCCTACGGTAAATATAATTAGCAGCTTTGCCGAGGAAACTCATTTTGGGGGCGCGGATCCGAACGAAGCTGAGCCACGCGCTCGTATTACGTGGCTCCTTCCTCTCCCATTTACTGCGTTAAGCGGAGCCTGGGATTTCGATGTGGCGCGTCACGGCGAAAGCGCGATTCGGGAGCTTTGATTTTTTCCGCGAGAAATACTGAGCGTGAAATATACTTCGTTTAGGACGACCGGTTAACACTGTTCCTATGAACTATTTTTTAGACACGTTTAAATGTACCGAATATATCCTTGGAGAAAAAGAGGGCGAAGAAAGGATGTCGATATATTTATTCATCGATCTTTATGCTGGAAGAAGATCACGAAGAATCTCAGAAGTGATCGCGTCTGAAAATTCTATGGTTATTCGAAAAAACCGGTCGTGGTACGAATAGTGTTAAGTAGGTTGGATTAATAATGATATTGTTGATCGTCGATGCTTCGAGTTGTTGAATTTAAGCAAACGAATGCGGAATGCTTGTATTATCCTGTGTGATAGATCGATTATTTTAATTACTTTTATTAAGGTTCGATCGCTTTAATTATTATTAATGAATGAAGGCTCCAGGGAATACTCAGGCTTAACTTCAACTTGCTATCCTAGGTTTCCAGTCAACGTCGCAATTAGATTGCATTCAAGGAAACTTGTCGGAATAAAAGCTCCTTTGTGCGAATCTCCAACGGCGGCGAGCTTACCTTTAAAAACAACGTAGGGGCAAGGATTTTAAATCTGGAATCCAAAATCTACCCTTTCTCGGGGGAATTTTCGCCACGAAGTTGAGCATGTAAAGTACGAAACAATTTCCCAGTGCGGAGAGTGATCTTATTGTGACATGGATTTAACCGAAGGCTCGCAAGAAAAAGCTGAAAGGTGGATTAAAAATGCAGATTAAAAAAGAGCGGGAGTTGCAACTGGGAGGGTGTGAGGTGGATAATAGGGAAGTAAAGTTATGTTTTAAAGCCGTACCAGTAATGAAACAATTTTTATCAAGACGTAAAGGGCGGGCATAAACCGCGGACGTGCGGTAAGTGGAAAAGCTCCAGCGATGTTTAATTCTGGGATGGAAAACATCGTTATTGTCCGAACATTCTAAATAATATATTGTTATTTGCTTATTATCATTATATTACGATTATTGTTATTATACTATTATACCACATTACATTACATTACATTACAATATATTATATTATATTATATCTTTAAATAATTGTAGATATAAAGGACCCATAAGTCGAGTGTTTTTACGCAGTTATTTTAAGCACGTTTCAATGCATAATAAAGTACCAAGTATTAAACAACTTTAAGTACGTATTTTTATTGCGCATTAAACAATTTTAAGTACGTAAATATACCTAAAAATTCAACCAAATTTTCGCGCAAATTATCAGCGAGTTAATTCCCTAACAATATCAGAATCTTTAGGAGACAAAGACAAAGAGAAAGGGAGATCTTCGCGCGTGAAATTATAGTTCGAATCTAACGGGAGTACGTGTATAATTACCCGTTATCCGAGATCGTTTAATTTGAATAATTTTATTGCATTTTTATCACGAAGATGATATTTGCATATCCGTTAGACCCATCTTATCGCAAATTGTCTCGCTCTATCATAATCTTAATGACTATGAGAACATTATTTGCATTATATCTACCGTACCGCGAAGAAAAGTGCGGCCGATTTAATCAGGAATTTTAATTCGGAATATGGTTTACGAGAAACAGGCTCCGCTTCAATTATATTTCATCGCCTTATCCAAGAAATAACGCTTCGTCATCAAGCACTCGCCGCCCAAATTTGCATCGAGAGAGTAAACGCTGACTGTTGATATAAAAATAATTACCCCTAACAAAACAGTCTTTACAAACTCGAGGGTATCTTCTCTCTAAACAAGTACGCGATTACGCGCTTGTTGGGGAATCCAAAGGATTTTACACGGAACCCTAAATATGATTTAGTTTGGCTTGGAATCGCTAAAATGATTTTTTCATTTTAATATGATTTTTTTAAACAAACGTTTGACGATCGATGCGGTCAACGCGATAACACACGCGTAAGTAAAATTCGAATACATATATACACAGAACTGTAATACTTTGTACCTCGTGTTCTTCCGAATTTCCTTGAAAAATTATAGAATCTTGAGATTTGAAACTTTCTGAGGTTTTTAATGATTTTGCAAACAGCGCATGGATCATTGTATTAATCTATCGATTGAGCGCTCATTTCGACCGTTTCGATCGAACGTTGATCAAGAATTGGGTTAAAGGTCTTTACGAGCATCGTGCAAATTCTTCGTATTCTCCCCATTAATACCTCATTAATTTCGCGCACGGAGCAGCGGCATTCAATCGAGCGTACAATTAAATACCCCGGGCCCGCGAAAAATATCTTTACATTCAAATTCATTCAGCGCACACGCCGTCATTCGCCCTTTCACCGTAGCGTGTAATGCAGTCTTTATTATTCGCCGGGACCTATGATAACGGGCCGAACGTCCCTCCTCGATGGCTCTGAATAACCCGCCAATGCATAAATCCCTCTCGAGAAAGGGCTGGCTTTCGCGAGAAAAGAGAGGGAAAAAAGGAAAAGAGGAAAAGCATGCAGAGAAAGGAGAAAAAAAAAAGGAGAACACTCGAGGAAAATCGCGGACGCAATAAATCAGGGAGAAAAATTCGGTTAGGGCTCTCGCTCCTGGCGCCTTACGTCCGATTCGCTTGTCGACCGACGTTGAGATATTTCCCTTCGTGGAGAAGGAAGGCTCGTCGGTTTAATCGTAGCCAGATCGAGGGTTCCGATTGATCTCGTACAGCAGAGATCGAATTTGTAACGATTCGAAGTGGATGGATGTCCATTATGGCGAGATGGACGCTTTGATCGATGTTAAATGTACGAGTATAGGTAATTATTATATAATTATCATATACGAGTATACTCGTATAAGTAATATATGTAGAAGGATGCGTGGTTGGGAGTGTATTAAAATGAGCGCAAAAGTATAAATATTTATAGGAGACGCTTTACCTTATATCCATCGTTTGATCCATAACCGCCGAATTAATGTCTCCCCAATTTTTCCGTTTCAGCCTCGATTTTTCGTAAAATAACCTTCATCCAGTTGGGAAACAATATTAGTCCCAAAATTCTATACCGGAGAATAGATGAACCATTCGAAATTGGTTCCGTACGATCGCACCGTTGCCGCCTGCGCGGAAATATTACAAAATGAATTTATCGCTGTATATTACAGATAGGACACTGTGCGCTAATGGGTTAATCGTGGCACCGATCGAGGGTTTCGATTGATCCGATATGGCGGAGATTAAATTTGTAACGATTTAGAGTGGATTAATGTCCATTACGGTGAGATGGACATTTTAATCGACGTTAAATATATAACGAATATAGGCGGAAAGATGCAAAGATGTTGGGCGTGCGTTGAAATGAGAGCAAAATACGCCGGCTCGCGATGTACATGCGAGGAGCGACACCTCGCACAATGCAGCGCCGAATCGAAGTTCGAGGACATCGACGTACCTCTGTAATACAACGCTCGCTCATCCGGATCGATATGTCGGTTTAGTAAGATTTGTAGACGTTTGGATTGTACCGCAGTACGAACATCGGATTGCCGGCAATTGTGGCAATCAAAATTGCAATACTGATCATCGGGCCGCGCCTCTCGGTCCAACTTCAATCCGGCCATTATTCCTCTACCTTTAATGACGATAAACCGTACGTTTCTATTCAACGTCGCCGATACATCGACCCCATTTTGATCGTTAAACCTCGTATCAATCGAATAATACGCGCCCGGCGCATTTCCTATCAACGCCGTGCGCCCGTTAGGCCGACCTACGATATTGTCCACAATTTTCTGCGCGGACACGTAACTCGTATATATCTGCTTGGCAAGTAAGTAATTGGGAATTTTACTGTTGGTTGATTTTATTTAATTTTTTATACATATTTACGTATCTAAAATGTAAACCCAGAATGTTTGTATATTTATACTTATGGTTCGATTATTATTGGGGAAAAAATTGTGGTGTTCAGTTGTGTAGCTCTTATTTGGCGTTGATTTTAAAGTAAGATTAGAATATCGCGAGTTTTGCGTATAGCAACGGATATCCTGCGTGACTTTGTTAATAAATTGTCAAGAATCCGGCGGTCGCTGTAATTTAGGGACTACGTTCGAGAACGTTGTGCCGACCATGAAACGCGTCGCATAATTCAGAAAATATTCCAAACCCTGGAAGATCCCGGCGTACAAGCGCACCATTTTTCTTTCCTCCGCGAGCAAGAGTAAAACTGCGCCGCTCGTAACGTTTGAAGATATCTATGGCTTTGGGCCGGAATAACGCGACCATTCTTGTCCTCGAGTTAATACCAAGAGCGGACGACGTTATCTCTACGTTGATTGCACGCGATAGTCTTCCAGGTATAAAAGAAGTAGTTTTCCTTGTTTATTTTAATCGAATTCTCCTAGTTTTTCATCGTGAGTATTTTATCGTTCATTTATCATTAACCAATGACTATACTCGTTCTATTTGCAATAAAGAATATCAGTCGATTTTAAAAAGTACATAAAAGACAAGGTATTAATGAAGGATAAATGAATATTTTACAAAGTTTTGAGGTAAGTATTCGTAATCCAGTGCAGTGTCCGAGAGTAAGTCGAACTTCGCGAAAAGGAGCAATATTTTCCGCGCGAATCCGAGATTCGCCCTGATCGCCGAGCGTTTGTCCCGCGCAAGACGCGGCGCGTGGACGGAAAAATGAGCAGATTTGAAATTAAATTGCGCCGTCTTGGTTCCGCCTGAAAAATCGCCGGGATTTGCCGCAGAAATATTGAACACGCAGCCCTCCCCATTCCCCCGAGGCTCGCGAGGCTTATTGTGCCTCTCTCTGTATTTCTGTACCGCTGTTTCTATGCCCCTCTATATCTCTGTATCACCGCACGTCCCTATTCCTGTTCCTCCGTTTCTCCGTATCACCGCATCTCCGTTCCTCTGATCCACGTATCTCCGTTTCCCTGTATTTCTATTCCTCCGTTCCTCTGTATCTCCGTTTCTCTGTATCGCTGCACCTCTGTTCCTCTGGTCCATGTATCTCCCTTCCTCTGTAAGACTGTATCTCCCTTCCTCTGTATCGCCGCATCTCTGTTCCTCCGTTCCTCTTTATTTCTGTTTCTCCCTCTCTCGCATCCCCCTATCTCCATTCTCTTACCACCGTGCATCCGAGTAATTTTTATATTACTCGCCGCGGGTTGAAGCCCCGCTGCTCGACCAGGAATGCGATAAATCGTGGTTAGAGCCGTTTCCGGATCGAGGGGCGCGCCTTTGTCTCAGAATTTAATAAGGCCGCTCTGCGCCGGGCTGTATATTAAAGCGAAGACGCCGAACTTGAGGAAGGGAACGCCTCGAGGCTTGTGATGAACGATAAAAGAGCGGTTAGGGTTACTTTAATGGAGCGCGATCGCGGATGAGAGTGGCGCGTCCTTTGGAAATCCGAGAAGGCCTGCGTAGCGTGTTATCGAAACCATTAATAGCGCAGGTACTGCAACTTGGTTTTGAACGACGACGCACGAAGCGATTGCACTTGTGATCGTGTAAAAGGGGAGGAAAATGACTGCAAAACTGGGACGTGGAGATAAATCTCTAATTAGGGAAGATATTTAAAATAACGAGCGGCGAGCATCGGGATACATTTATATACGTAGCACTATGCGTGGTCTCCTACAAATAAATATCTTTAATCCTTGCACCAAACTCTAAATTAGTTCGCGGAATAAATATTTTAAAACGATGGACAAAAATAATTCCACTCCTTTCACCATCATTCTTTCCAACGTCTATATCTAAGACAACGAGACTCATCTTAAAATAAAAACCACTCTCCCCGATTAATACCCTATAAATATTTTCATACCCAAAGGCAAAAGGACCCACGATCTTCATATTTCTCCCCCTTCCAAAAAGCCTCCAATTTTATCTCGCGCCTCGGTTTATTGGCCCCATTATCGAGCGTAATTATTGTGTACATCCGGTGTGTACATCCGCGCGGGGCCATAAATTACTTTCAACCGCGGCCGCATCGAGGTAATACGCCTGGAATAATCAAAAAATCCTTGTTCCTCCGGCAGAACCGTTCTACGATAATGAAACGACCCACCATCGCGTGATTTATCCTCCGACCTCGGCAAAATGCATTCCCTATTTATGCAAAACTACCAGCAAACTCGCGTCTGCTTTGCTTTCGGCCATGCAGATCACGGAGTGTCACAACGATGCGCGGCACACCGCATTAATGTAATGCAGTTAAGCGAGCCCTCCATCATCGCACCGGCGTTTCTGCGCCCGCCCTGTGGAACGTCCCTGCGATTTTCCTGCTGCTCGTGCGAGCCCTGGAATAATTTTTTTTTTTTGCTGGCTTCCCTGTCGAATGCATCGTACTGCCTATTTTTTATTTTTTTTTTCAGACCTCCAATATCGTAAGGATGGAGTCGTTAGACTTGTATATATAAAGTATATCAAATTTGTAAAAGGTTGTACATATATATAGTATGAATGGACAGTGGTGCACTGTGCGCCGAGTTATTGAAACTTGGATGTTGTATTATTCGTTTTGTTATTTCTATGTTATACGTGTATCGACAAAGAGAAGCTTCTAGTCGCATTAACACTAGAAGTACCAAACCAGTCAAAATGATTGGTCAGTCGTGTCTTTAAAAAATCGTGCTTTATAAGGATGTATTTTATGAGATTTTCCATGATTTTCATTGCAGTATTTGGATCATCATTTTGATTTACTAAATTTCCCTTTACTCTCCCCTTTTTTTTGAATGATTCACGTGGTATTTTAAATATGCCCAGAAAGTGGCTGGTAGTTCTAGTCTTAAAACAATTACCAACTCGCCTTCAAAGCCCACTCCAGCCACAAAACTCATAATTTTTCCCACATCGTGAACGCTCGCTCATCCAGCACCATTAACCGCCAGGTCGTTAATCAAACCAACCGCGGTATTAGTTTTCTGCTAACCCCCTACCACCTCTTAGAGCCATGAGAAAAACACATTAGCAGCCTTGAAGTATCCGAAGAGGAGCGATACGTCGAATTTTGATCGCGACATAAAGCACCGCGATTTGACTTTCGCAGCTAATAACGGGAGCGACAAACTTTTGCGCGCCTCTGTTGGATCGAATAATCCCTGACGCGGACCGCGGATATTTTCAATCTCCACACACATCCGAGCGGCGCATCGATTTGATCAGCGACGTCCCAATAAACATAATTTATGAGGACGCTGTGTCCATAATCGAATTTAACTACGAGAAATGTCAGGGGCGCGTAATGAAATTGTTGGTTTATCGTATTTCGGGTTTAATCGAGTGCCACTAATGCGCGATGCGATGGATATAAAAGCGCGGCCTCGATAAGTGGCTCCTCCTTCCAGGCTACGAATGACCCCGGCGATGCGGCTCGTAATTAACTTTATTTCAAAGTCGACGTGACAGAGGAGAAGCGCGGATGGTTTAATCCCAAAGGCGGCTAAGGGAACAGATATAAACTGTCGCGGGATTGCAATCGCGAATGCACTTTATTACCGTCGAATACTCTGGAAGTTTTCCGAAGTAAAGTCGTTAATTTTCCTGCTCAGATTCGGAGGTTCTTCCTCGTAATTGTTGGATTTTTTTTCTTGCCAAGAGAGAGAGGAGGAGAGGCGCGATGTGTTATAAGGAGAGGAGTTTGATGGATATACTGGAAATGGAATAATATATTAACGCCATTCCCACCAGCCATTTTCCAGGCAGATTTAAGCGTACCAAATATATCCTCAAAGAAACAGAGGACGAAGGAAAGATGTCGATAGATTAATTTATCGATCCAGGTGTATCGAATATATTGAAGATTAAATATATCGAAGAATCCTAGCTCTGTAGAGCATAGACACGTATGTGTAATATAAATCGCATAATGTTCCACGTCGATACGAATTTTCCCCGACGCGCTCCCGTTTTTGGCAATTCGAATTTCGATTGTAACATTCGCGAAACAAAACATTTGCATCGATATGGGCACTGGCATTTCCCGGGAGCCGTCAGACAACGCTTCGTAGGCTATTGGCGTTTGTGAAACCTCGATTATAAAATTTCCGATGCTAAAATTTGCGCCGAGGTGCGATGCAGCGCGTATGAACAGTAGCTCGGCAACGTGACGCGTTCATATTTCAAGTTTACGCGCGTCATGTTTTGTGAAGTCTTGCAGGTGGCCCGGGAGCCGCTTTGAAACAAAGCCATAGCACGTCGAATTAACACTGGCCGTCGATTTTTCACGAGTATTCTCCAAAAAAAAAAAAAATGTCGAAACAACGTATCAAATGTCAATGTCCTCAAAGGACGAAATAATCTCCACTACGCTCAGAAAGTCGCTCTTCGTCGATCAAATGTCATGCATCGTCGTGTCCCAAAATTCGCGCGTTTATTGCTATATAACTATATCTATATACTATATTGCTATATCGCTCAATATATATGCTATATCATACATAACCCTATACTTTATACTTTAAGAATCGATCAAAAATTTACGACTTCAAATTACAAACCCGTGTTTTGTATAAAAATTCCTTACAGCGCGAATTTCGGGACCGAATCGATGCGCGAACGAAGAAGAAGTGGGAATTCTCGAATAAATTCACCGAAGTGAGATTCGAGGGAACAGCGGCGTGACTGCAAATAGCGGTTTCGAGGTTTAACAGAGTTAAGAATACGTGGGCGTTCTGTTCGAATGGGAGGGACGGGTAGGAGTGGGGAGGGGGGAGGAGGAAGGCACACGATCTCGACGCTTTAGCACCGCACGAAATTAGCAGCTACAAGGTCTACTTCGTTTTCGGGGCTCGACTAATTTCTGCCTACTCCGGAATAATGCCCACGCAGGAACAGGAATTATTCGGCTTTCGTGGAAATCGCGGGAGGGAAGCGCGAGTCAAACGTCGCTGGGCTCGGCCAATCCCGTGGAGAGGCGCGTGGAAAGGGAAAAGGTTGGGAAAGACCGTGGATTAAACGTTATTACTATCATTACCCATTATTACCATCGATTATTATCATCATTATTAGAGTCAATCGTGGATTTTAGTGATTTCACGCAGAATTACTAAATACAAGAATTATGATATTAATGATATTCATATTATAATATTAATAAATATGAATTATATAAGAACGCTGGATAAAATCGCTAAAATGTAGGATCGTCTCGAATCTCTGATGCACAAGGAAGTAAGAGTACTGGTCTATACATTATCATTATTAACCATTAATTATTGTTAATATATTAAAGTACACGTGTCCGGGAAATCACGCAGAAGCCATTAGTACCGGCGCAGGACCTCTGTCGTTTTTCCAATATTTATCGAGAATCTCGGTACGCAGTCTGGCTGATGAGACAACCGTAATTTGCATTCCCGAAGCTTTGTGAAACTGCGACCCGTAACTCGACTGCCGAATGTCGACTCGGCAGGAAGGGTTCTGGATTTAAACGTCCCTTGTTCCTTGTCGGTGTATTTAAGTCGGAGCTTACCGGAAACGACCGTCCTCTGGGCGTTTATTTACATTAAACCGTGTTCCCCGTGCGTTTTGCACCTATTCCTCTTTTATTATCCGAGAATAATCGGTCGTAACACCGACATCCTTTTTAATCACTACTCAAGGATTTTGATAAGCTTCTACAAAATCTCTAGAAGCTAACGTCAAAGCTGATGTTTAAATTCCCAAAGTTCATCCCTTTCGTATCTACGAATCTAAGCATTCCACGTATTATTTTTTATAGAGTAAAAAAATCAGTCGATAACTCAACGCGCTCCGAGTCGAATCTTCGACGCGCCATTCGGCGCGTTACGCTCAAGACGTAGGCTGGCCTTAATTATGTATTCGTGCTTGTTGTTCTTGTATTTCTGCGGAAACAAGCAATCGAAGCTGCAACGAGACCGCGAGAGGCTCGAGTAAATCGGGGGTGCGCCACGTGTTACGCGACCAATACGCCGCCATTATCTCGGCGATCGTCGCAGCTGTTATTCGACGGTGAAATGAAATTTCGCCGGCCACGCCAGCGCGTTTTTCCCTTATACAGAATTTACGTTGCCGCTGCAGAAACTCTGCCCACGGCCTAACTTCCCCTGGCGGAATCAGCGTTTTCCCGATAATGGAGCCGCCTAAAAAGGACGAGCGCCGAAGACGAGTGGAAAAGCGAGGAGAGCGACGTTTAGGAATATCGTGTTTCCTTGGTCTTACGAGCGGCGTACGCTGGAATTAGATTTATGGATCGATGTCGACCATTTGGTCTTAGGTATGATTCTGAAAAGATCGTCGATAATTAATCGAATCTTTTCTTTTAATATCATAATAATTTGATTGGCCACGCACGGGAATTTAACGATCTAATTATGATTTTTTTATTAGAACTCCCAACACTTCTTCAGATCTGATCATAGAAATTTCCAACGGATGTATCGCTTATATTATTTCCGTTGGTGCTCACGAATAAAGATTTTCATCAATTACTTTCGACGAGTCTAACTTCATACCTGAATTCCTTCGGTCTTCGTGTATTTTAGGGAGCCTAACCAATCGTGGAATTCGAAACTTTTCCCTAACCATTATACATCCCTCATTCACACGTCACACCGCTGCATAAACGTCCTCTCTAATCAGAGCCTCTCATTGACCCCCAGTCGCTCCTACAATTACAACGATAACCTTTCAGTCATCGTACCAAAATAAAGAATCAGCATCGCACTTTCATCCTGAGTAATTAAACGCGCTCCTCGAATCTCCTGTTTCGACCAACGACCCTTTATCTCCGAAAACCCGGGCCGCCGCATTCCGCATACACTCCCCGCAGCCTCGTAATTCGAGGGGGCCAAAACGGGGCTTCCGGCGGCACCAACTCGAAATCTGCGACCTTCCGCCCTTCTGGCGCTAGAACATTTATACTTCGAGTCTACTGCGGCTATTTGAAAATCATACGTCACGCGTGTTACCGCAGTGGCCCCCGTGTGTCCGGAATATTTTTCCTTTCGGCCGGCATCTTGCTCTCGAAAGAGTACACAAGCGGAGGCGTGCCAACTTCATATTTTTCTTTCCCCCGCTGTTTGCCCTCTCGCCATTTCCCCCACTCTTCGCTTTGGCAAGGGAGAGGTGGAGGGGTGGAGGGGGGAGGCGGCGAGCGAAGGAATAAAGGCACGATCGCACATGAGCAATCAAAGGGCGGAGAATGGCGGAGGCAAGATTGAAAAGTTGATGGAGAAAGGACTGGCGAAAAAAGGGGGGGGGGGGGGAAATAGAAAAACACGGGGGTTCGCGGACCCCCGAGAGACAAGATCCTTTGGAATTCGGAGCGAAACGCGAGCCTATTACCCTCCCAGCCTTCCGCCCCTTTAACCCTTCCCAGTTCAATGCTGCGATTTGGCATCATCCGTATATCCCGCTTTTAATATTGAATAATTCAATGCCTCCGATCGTCTGATTTTCTTGATAGAAAATGGTCATTTGAGCTCGAAAAGGGTAATATATTAAGCGTCGCGTTGATTTTGCGTATCGATAGGTGAGTCGGAGTATATATGGATAGGTCCGCTGACTTTTCTCGATCGTAATGAATATCGTTTTGGATTCGTATCCCCTTGATGTATAATATAGATTCAGGAATGTTAGGTTCACGGATGGCGAACGATTCGACGCGAAGAGGGAGAACCTTTTGTGATGGATGTACGAGCAAACCTCATCTTCGTTTACCTTGTTTTCATGAATTATGTGTGTCTGCGACGCATTGAGTGCCGCGCGAATTTATAAAGAAATCCTCGTCTTCGCGGCTTCGAAGCGCGCTGTCGGTCATCCGTGACCGACGTGGCCTGAATAGTCCAGTGTCGGTCACCGCTGACCGGCGTGGCGCTTAACGCGTTAATCTCTTCGCGGACTCGAACAAAAACCTTCGAGTCGCTGCATTATGGACTCGCGGCCGCGAAATTAAATTTCTCCTCCCTCTCCTCCCTCCGCTAAACGCCGCGCTCTGGGCGATTTCGAGCGCATTCGAGTTTTGTTTATTGTTTGTTCGAGCACCGCGGAGGTATTCCTCGGAAGGTCCGCGTTCGTGAAATATTACCATCGCGCTTGTACCTTGGCCAGGAGCAGCGTATGTCAATTTCTCGATGTTCGCTTTAAGAATAACAATGCGAGGAGCACGAAGTTCCCCGCGTAGGACCTTTTTTATGGCTCGCCAGGGACACCATGAATAAGCGTCACTATGTTGCGGTGTAGGAGAAGCTGAAATATGTACTCCCTCGGTGTCTGTAAATCGTTCAAACTGCGAACGTCTAAAGATCCGTGTATTACTCGTACGATTTCTGGCCACGGTGATACATCGGGTACATTTTTCTCCGCGATAAATCTATTCGTAATTTCAATATACCGCTTGTAAATAAAAGGTCGGGAGAATTTTTAATGATCGGCCACGGAGCAAGTGGACGAATGTTATTGTTCTATAGCAAATAGTCGGATTAGTCGAGCGAATATCCGAGCTCCGTAAAATCAATGCTCGCCATTTACTTTTCATCAACTTCGATCATCGATTTACTTTTCGTTAAACAATTTCGAGTGAGATCAGGACAGCATATTCTTTGAAAAATCAAGAAATCCGGATGATAAAAAAAAGGAGTCAACGATCACGATAACATCATGGTGAAAAGTTCATAAAAATTCGTTCTTTCGAAAGTAGTACGACACGATATCTCGGTTCTACATAAAAAAAAAACTGAGAGAATTCGGTGAGAGAGAAAAAAAATTCTCGATGATCACGATGATTTCATCGTGAAAACCTTATGAAATTCCTTCGTAAAAAGCAGAGCGGCTCGCATATCGGCCGTGAATAAAGGGAGCGTAAGCAGCTCACGGTGAGTTGACGTGGAACAGAATTAAGCGGGAAATGTGCATCGCATAATATTCGCATCCGACGAAGAGCCGCCGCCATATTTCCTCCTCGCCGCAGACGCGACGGTCGCTTCTCCGTATTTTCTCTTTTTTTTCACGATCGCGAAACTCGGGAGAATTTCTAAGAGCTTCCTCCCCCTTTTTTCCCCTCCCTCGCGACGGACACTTTGCATCGCGTGGAACAGAGAGAAAAGAGACGAAGGAACGACGGTCGATTGGAGAAAAAATCGCGGACATCGACTCCGTCGATTCGACGATTCAAGCTGAAAAGAAACGACGACGACGACTCATCGAAAGAGAGATACCGAGAATTCGTTACAAAAAAGTGTTACTATAAATTTCACATCGTCCGCGACATCGAGAATATTACCTCTCTCTCCTTTGTCTTTTTTTATAATAATGCATTAATAATTCGACAATAATCCATCGTTGGTGCGCTGATTTTTCGAGCAAACCGTACACGCAACTCTCGACCGTCCGAGCTTTCGTACGATTCGACGGAAATTATGCAACACGGAAATTACGTATTTACCTCGATACCGTGGATTTGGCGAAACCGAAGCATCGCGCATTAAAAAAAGAAAAGAGAAAAAAGCTGAAGGTTGCCGGTAATGGGCGCCTGTTTTTTTCCGAAAATTATGCGGACGGTAAAGCGCCAAATGCGAGTTTGCTTTGACGAAAGTAGCCGCTGGCAAACTGGCCGTCCTCCCATCGCAATTTGATTTAAGCGCCAGTCGCGCTCGCGGTACGGCTGCTTTGATTCAATATTGTTCCGCGGAAGTGGCGGGGAAAAAAAGGCGCGGAAGGGCCACACTCGTCGGACATTCAAATGTCCTCGACGGAGGCTTCGCGTGCCTTTTGCAAATTTTGATCGAGAAATTTAATTTCGACCAGCGGATTTTGCCTTCCACCGCCTTCTGCGCTTGGAATTGCACGGTGTTTTGTCTCCTAAAAAAAAAAATGACGATGTCAGACTCCTCGCAATATGAAAGATCGATCGAAGCTAAGTGATCGATTGGAAATATTTTTAAATAAACGAGAGGATTCGTTGATACATAGCCCAGTAATTAAAGGGTTAATGAACTAATAATAATTAAAAATTAAAATTAGTATATGAGAAATTGATTGAAATTAAGGTGCTGATCAACCATATCTGGAAAAAATCTAATATAATATTTCGTGAATAATCTATCGATCGCACAGTTGCAAGACGGTAATCGGCTTTTCTCAGAAACGAAGCCCTTCGTTTCGCGGATACCAGGGGTAACCCTGAAGTGTTTGCCCCGTAATTCCACGCTTTGCCCCTTCTCCTTCCCGCAGCCCTTAAAAAAAAAAAAAAAAATCGATACGCGTCGGTCAGTCGATGCAGCAGCCTCGAGCTTAATACACATTATCAGATTTTTCTCGCGTAATCGGGAAGCCGCGACGCCTCCGTGCAAAGAGGAAGCTCGTTGGTGGAGTAATAAGAATTCAAGACGTCAATTACGGACCGGAGATTTTACCGCGATGATCCCCGTTTTACTCGTTTAAAACACCAGAGAGGATCCGCGCTAACTCCTCGACGATTCATCGCCCTCGAGGAGATCCGCCCTTATTCATTATCTCCTCGTTTATTACTCTCTGTTATCCCAATCTTTATTCGATATTCGAAGAGGTTGGTCCTCGATTTTCCTCGCCCTGGAACTTACATTACGAATGTAAACCCGATGTAAAGTCTCCTTTGTACGATTGTTCTGCATAAAGTTGTCGAAGATCGTGAAATTACTTTCGAGGCGATAATGTATTTCTTCGTTGATTCCTCGTTCAATTCGAAAATGTGTAACGCGTTGTTCATAGTTTGCGAGCGAATGTTTAATTAAAATCGACGTTGGTATAGACGGGTAAGAAGATTCGATAGTACTGCAATAGAGTCAGGGGTGGAAATCGATTTGCGTTTGCAACGATTGGTTTATATTTGTAAATATCCGAAGGAACTCGAAGGGCGAGGCGTTAACGCTTTGCGTCCGAAGCAATTTTATTTGCCCCGCCCCAACGAACGTAGATTGCGGTTTACATTCGAGTTATACTCGAAAGTAGACGCCCGACGATCGATGGAATCGATGAGAGAAGTTTTGCTAACGACCGGGAGCGAAAGAAATGGACATTAATCGCTAATGATCAAAATCAATAAGCAGGAAATTCGTTATAAAGCCAGTATTTTGAGAAAGTATCCGAAATTACTGTTATTATTATTTATATACGGTGCATTACTTCTTGGCTTATTTTGAGATTTTCTCTTCTCCTCTGCGCTGCGGATAATTTATTCCTATTTGAAATAAACACCGCGGCTTAGAAAGCTTGCGCACCACAATTCTATTCATAATGGCAAAGATCTGGAGCCTCCCGCTTGGCTAAGCAACTCCGTTTCTAAGCCTTGCAGACGTTTCCCTGGCGAGCAAGTGGATATAGCACGCGTCGTGCCAGACACGCGATGCCAGCTCGCGCGAACCTCTCGCTACATCCATAAATCCTATTTCCGGAATTAAATAACGTCCTCCGCTTTTTTTTCGAAACTCCAAAACACTTTCCATTTGCTCGTGTAATCTCCAATTACGGTGAAATATCGTGGCTTCCGTCCACCGTAACATCTCATTATCGTTCCCCTCACGGGCCCTGTTATAATTTGATAACGCGAAGAATTATTATAACTCGACGAAACGAGGATAGAGCGCTGCCCTTTCCGCCTCGTTTTATTAGAAGCCATCCTGAGAGCATTAGCATAATGTCCGCGGATTTTGGGAATTTATCGAACAGTGGATGTTTGAGGAAAACCCCTTTGGCTTCGAAGTCTATAAAATATTATTCAAGATCCTGGAGTCTCGTCGATCCTTCGTAACATAAATGTTCCTTCACGAACACTCGACGCGCCATCGGGTTATCGTTGCAGCATATAATATTCCTAACGAGATACTATATTCTAGTAACATCGCTCGAATACATCGTTATCGTCGATCACGTCGAATACAAGTAAGTAAGGATTACCTTTTTACTCGATAAGACAGTAATATATTTCATTCTATATCAAATTAGTCTTTCTGCAAACAAGTTTCCCCTGTATATGATAATTTATTATTGAACACTACGAGTATAAGGCCCAACCTCGTAGAAACAAAGCATCGAACCCACATATATACCCACCAAGCGCGGTCAACTGCTTGAACAGTACCTCCCAGGCTAAACAACCTCATCGGTAGGTGCCGAAAATGAATCAAAAAAAAGGGGGGGGAAAAAAGGAAAAAAAGACCCACACGCCTCATCCCTCGCGCGCTTTCCTCGCGGAGAAAGAGAGGCAGGAGTTTTCCAGATTCATCGCGGCGCCGGTAATCAAGGCGCACCTGGCGCCGCAGAGCGGCGACTGTGTACCGCGCCTACGATGCATCCGGAAGGGCGCAAAGGGGGCGGACCTGGCGACACGGGGCGGTGAGGAGGGAGAGGGGGAGATGAATCGGGAGACAGGCCTGTAGGGAGTCATCGTGCTTCCCGGAGTAATAAGAATTCAGGCAGTAATTACACACCGGGGACTTTTCCAGCGTGCTCCTCATCCGGCCTCCCTTTGTAGCGTTTTTCCAGTCTGCGGGGGTTAACGAGTAGGTGTCTGCCGCCGCTCTAAGAAACAAGGAGGCCGCGCGCGGATCCTCCACCCCCCATCCACCTCCTTCTTGCCCCCTCGGCCCCGCCCCCTCCCCCATTTTCCCCTAAACGCCGACCTCTCGCAAGGAGCCCGAGAATGGGGCCTGGTCGGAATTCCTTGGCATTCTGGCGGAGCGGCTGCTTCACCGAGGAAATCTCCGAGCTGCGGAGGCGCACCTACGCCGTATCCTTTATACGGAATTATTTATCGTATGCCTGCTCGCAGGAGCCTTGCTATCCTTCCTTTTTGTCCATCGACGGGATTGGGACTCGGGGATTGAACGGTCGGTGAAGCTGCGCTGTTGAAGTCTCGCGAAGGGATGGAGGCGGTTTGTTTGATACACGTACCGTTGGAGGCTGTAAGGCTGTTTAATATCGAGAGTGGGGAAGGCGTTATAGGGATGCATGCGTTATTATTTGAGAAATATTTCGGAGGTCCTGTATGCCTTCTTGCACTAGGTTCTGATGCTCTTTATTAAATCCACGGGATCGGGATGCGAGGATTGAAACGCGCCCTGTCTATGTTCTTAAATCAAGAAACTTGCGTTAAATTTACAAGGTATGTTAGCAGAGCGCTCGATACCCGGAGCGGCAAAGTACCGTGAGAAAATAAATCCGTATCCCCGGAGCGTCGAGGCGAAAGCAGACGTTGTTTCGCCCGATGCACCGTGCACGTTCCTCCCCGAGTATCTCGCGATGTTGCTTGGGATTTCAATTAAACCGAATCGCGGCGAGGAGCGGAGAAAGGGAGTGGGGAGAGGGAGGGGGTGGAGTTGGACCCGGAGCTTCCTTATTTCTTAATTCGCCAGCGCCATTCGCTTATTGCGCCCTGGCGCAATAAAGGTCCGCGGTCAGGGATCGCGCAATACGGCTCTAATTGGGCCGACCGCTGGCTTTTAATCTCTTCGATTAATTCGAGTATGAACCGTTACTGGCGCCTATCATCGCGAGGAACTTCTCTAATCCGTGGATTTTGGACTCGGCTTGTTCAAGATAATGGAGCCGCGATGCTGGCAAAGGGACGTTGAGGGTCAAAGGGATGTTAAAAGCTACGATAATGTAGCTGATAGTCTTCCATAGCGGAGATCCAAGATCGAGCGATGGGCGATTTTCCGCGGATTACCGGTTTGGAATCCAGGTTGAACCGTAGATTCTAAGCGGGATCATTTTATTCCGCTACTCACCGAATGGGGTTGTGTAAGAGCGCCCTTTGTGATCGAGCAGAATTGGATACTCGAAGAAGAATTCGAAATAAGCGAATAAAGACCGTAATCAAAATACCTCCAGTGTCAGGTAGCGTGATTAAAACTCCCCGGTTTCCAATTTAACTCTTATCGCCAACCGTGAGATTCACCCTATCTAAGCTTAACCATTGAATACTCTTCTTACAATTAACCGTTAAAATATATTTACAATAACAACAAAAGTAAATCACATAATTTAAATTGATAATAAATAAACATAAAATAAATTTACATCAATTTAAGCAAACAACATACTAATGAATATCGATCGTTAAAGTAAATGTGAAAATAAATATTTTGTATTAAACGACACGCTTAACAGCCAACCGTGCGATTTAGCGAATTTCATTAAGATCGATTCCGTTAGCTCGAGGGCCATAAATCGGTTCTGCTTGCGCGAGCGAGGTAAGCAAAACGTCCTTCATTGTCCAACTAGGGTAAGCCTCGGTCGTGCTTAAAGCTCGAAAGAGCGAAACTCCGGTTTACCGTCGCGAGAGCTGCATTTTGGCACCGGCGATCTGCTCGTTTTTCTTCCAGCCAGGCGACACTCTGCGGAGCCTCGAATTTCCAGGGAAACTCCGCTGATCCGCGAGGGAAAAAAAATGTTGGCCGGGCCAGCAGACGCTGTGGTTGACAGTGATGCATGCTTATTGATCTAATTAAAGCGGGTGATCGATCGTCGGCCGTGACTCTACACGCGCGCCCCAAAGTACGCGCTTTTTGGCGGCTCTTTCCACCGGGAAATATCGACTTTCCTCCCTTCGAAAAAAAGGTACTGGCTTTTAATTGGCAAATGCGAGACTCTCGGGGGTTTTTTTTTCTTCTTTTTCCTTCGGAGGTAATCGCTCACATGGCGGAGCTCCTGCAAAGCAGGATGACTTCGTAATGGGCATCGACATTAGCCCGGGAAGGATCGCTCGCCAGAGGTCCGCTGGTTTATTACGTCATTATTAACGGTAGGACCACGGACTATTTTTGGGACATAGAGTATAGAACTTATATTATGGAAGAATATATATGGAATACCGCATATATCTTTTAAAAAAAGAGGAGGGGAAAAGGAAATTTTCATGAATCGATGTAATGATCTAAATGCTGCGTGAAAATCGTGGAAAATCCCAGAAAATGTATCGTCATAAACCCTGATCTCTGCGGAAATAACTGATCTACAGAAGTCTTTTTGACTAGTTCGGTAGTTCTAGTGCTAATAGCGATAAAAAATCAATTTTTTAGCGGATTAGAGTTATTCATATATGAGTATATTTATATATAAATAATTTAAGCCCGTAGTTTATTCAAGGATATATATATATATATTATTTCCGAAGAGACACCGTCGAACGCTTCATCCTCGACTAAAAACATACTCCTCAATCATCGGTCGCAAGTCCGCCCTCGTTATTCATAACGAATAAACGTGGATCCGCGGTAAAGAATCCGATCGAAGCCACCGCACTTCATCAGCGCTATATACCGCCTCGAGGAGAGCAACAAATCTCGATCGGCCCGCAGACCAATCGCATCCGTTCTGCTTAAAACATTCCATCCAGCGGATATGCTCGATCATCTTCCATCCTCCTTTCCACCATAATCCAAGCAATTCGAGCCATCATACTTCGAGGTGGTTCAAGAGCGGCGGCCCGCGAATTTCTCCAATCTACCCGAACATCGAAGCCCCGAGTTTCTTCCTCCCGCATCCGAGCCCTTTGATCAGCCGCGGACTATTAGGGCGCAATTAGAGGGAGATTAAATTATTAGCGCGGACCGAATGCGATTATCCGGCCAAGGTGAATTAAATTCCTTTCCCATGCACCGCCGACGAAAAGGGCTGATTCCCTTCCAACTCGTACGAGGAGGAGAGACGAAGAGATGGAAAGAGAGAGAGAGAGAGAGAGAGAGAGAGAGAGAAAGGGAGGGAGCCTAATTCTCCATTTGTTGCATGTAGGAACGAGCTTTCGGCGTTCCGCGGCACGTTTGCGAGGCTCGTTAGCAGCGCGTATTGGAGGGCGAAGTGCAGCGCGTCCGTGACACCGTGTTAATGACATACCCGTGGAAAACCGACGGCTTGAACACGCACGGGGGATTACGTCGTCACGAAAGACGAGCTCGCGCGTTACGTCCGCTCCTACGTGTTTCTTGGCTGCGTGGAAGGAATGGTAGAGACTCCTCTGCTGGGATTGTGTCGATATATCGATGGTATACCTATTTATATATACTGATGTATTATGCTGATCTATATACAGTTTTTCCTGATCCTTATTTTTTATACATAGATCGAGATGTTTCTTTTTTCTCTTAGGTATCGTGAGCTTCGACTGCTTTGGTCATTCGCACTGATGGATACGTCTGTTCTACGTAGTTGTTGTTGTGTACGTTGTCTTCTACGTGGTGTAGTATATCTAGTATCGAATATATGTCTATTAAAAGGCCGTGATTCGAACACTAACGGAAAATTAGGTCGTTGCAAAAATTAGGCTCATGTCAATTGACAATTGATCAAACCCTAAACCAAAGATTGAGTTCCAGAAGTGTTTTGGGAATTGGAAGAAGCTATTTCAATGAGGATAACACTGATACGGAGGAACGAATCAAGTTCCTTCCAAAAAACCAAAATACCCCTTATTTTTTCAACGCATCTCGCATGTCGATACGTGGCGTTCTAATCTATAATAGCGGAATACAGCCAGTGTTAATGATATGCCCATAGAAATGCCGTGATTCGAACACCCACGGGAGATTACGTGGCGCTGGTACAGTGTGCGCTCTACCGTCATGATTCAGGTATAGTACGCTGCTCTTGTGTACCCAGTGTATTGTTATGATTCTGGTAATGGCTAAATCACTTGCTGGGGAGTGTAAATCCGGTGACGAGAGATTCAACTCGGTACAATGGCACATGTGGGAGATATTATTATTGTTGGTATAGATCGCGCACTACAATAACGTCAGCGCCAAAGACGGACCCAGGCGTTACTTCGACTCCTACACGAATCGATGAATCGTTTCAGGACTCCTCGAGGAGAGCGGGGAGAGCTTGGAATATGGCGCATTCTGATTTGTTCACCCTATGATCGACGATAGTACGATCCTTGCATCATATACTTGTATTAATAAAACGATCCACGAGCGCATCGATGAATCGTTTCACGACTCCTCAAGGAAAGCAGGGAGAATATGGAACATGGCGCATTCTGATTTATCCATCCTATGATCTACAATAGCACAATCGTCGTATTATATACACGTATTAATAATACGATCATTGTATTTTTGTATATATGATAATAGAATCAATAACACGATTATCAAAGCAACCACCATTATACATTTCTGCGATTACGCGCGTCGATCGTAGAGTCCATAAATCCGGACCAATCGCTCCCTGACACCGCGGCGCTCATATTCCAACCTCCCCCCGCCCCGCCCTCGAGGGGTCGTGGAACAAATCATTGTTTCCTTGTGTACGGAGAAGTCAGTGGTGCAGTATCGAAAGGCGGAGAGGGCATCGAGCGGAAAAAGATCATCTTGCCGCGTTGTCTCGCATGAATTCCCCAGCGGGCGGCTCCTTTCATGTCTCTCCTTTGAAATCCGAGCCTCGCCACCGACGGGAAAATGTAATGCGAATACCGTAATTTCTGAAGTCCCCGCCGCTTTCCTCTCCCCGTCCGCGAGGCTCGCAGCGATCGAGATTGAAAATCATCGACGATCGTCGCTTCGAAGCTCGAGGGCCGAGGAGAGAAGCGTGGGTATTGAGGACAATCGGAGAAAAGCGCGATGCTATTGGATAATGCTCGAATCAGTAATCGCGCATGTTATTTGTAGATTATACGCGCTTTTCCTTACGATTCCTGGAGATACGAAACTCGTTCCTACGTATTAGTCGATCGCGAGACGAATGAAAGCGCAGCATCCGGTTTTCCTGTAGGAATGAGATCTTCGTATCTCCGGCGCGCAAAGGGACGGAATTCATTGAATATTTTTACGCGACATTGAGTCCTCTGGCCGACTTACAAATACTCGAATCTTGCATCTGCATTTTATTGAAATCGCGAGTACGGCCACCGGACGATCCTGCGCCAGAATTGAATTCGGGATTTTGCGCGGCCACCAAAGTATTATACCGTACATTAAGGAGCTCTGAGATGTCTAACGAACCACTCGAATCGAAGTGCGCGTATATGTTATCCCGAAAATCGCGCGAGATTTAAGAATACATTATTATATCGCGATATTCTTACAATGGTTCGAGTCATTAGGGCAATCACAAGTGGAGGAAAACCTGATGTAGGATCGATTACTTTCCAGAGAAGCCGGAGAAATATGAAGTACAAGTGGCGTCCTGGCGAAAATCGCCAAGGGGAAAGATCGTCCTTTATTCAGGCCTGGTGGTTCAAAGGGCAACACGTGGAGCGCCCTGGCCAAATTCCATTTCAAGTTTCCCCCCGGTTGTCTGAAATTCCCAACAGGAGGCTCCCCGATTCAACGATCTAACGAACTTTTGAAAGATGATAGTGGCCGTTCCGTCGAAACCAGATTTGTCGTCTATTGTGCGCCGAATGGCGGGCTATACAGGCGCGTTCTTTCACATGAAACTAGATCGTCCCGTATCAAATCTACGGTCGGATAGGTGCACGACCACGGCTCTATAAATACACAGAGGGTGAGGGGGGAGGGGGATTGTGAGAGAGAAAGAGTGCGAGTGAGGGAGCGAGTAAGAGGAAGAGATAGAGAGTAAATGAGCAAGTGAGTGAATGAAAGAGAGAGAGAGAGAGAGGAAGAGAGACTTGCGCTACAATTTTACTGAAACTTTAATGACTTTTTGCGCCCCGCGGCCGTCCACTTTATTTCGAGGGAACCGTAAATAACTCCCCTGACGCAGTTCCGGGACGCCCCCTCTGTTGTCCCTCTCACTCTCTCCTTCGAATTTCCCGCGTGTACGCGCCATTGTGTAAAAGCGCGCCTCAGGAATCCTCGACTCGTTCGACCGATATTCTAATCTCCAGGAAACCAGATGGGGAATTAAAGTGTAAACCTTGCGGATAAGTTGCTCGTGAAGATCATGAATCACTGATTACACTTAAACGCCTTGGAAAGATGATCGTGGATATTCTACAGCGGATGATGGTAATCCGCTGAGCGAGAAATTCCACAGGTTTGGGACACTCGTTGGACAGCGCCGAGGTTCGAGAATAAAAATCGTGACGTGAGGAACGTACGAAAGATGATCAACGAAAGATGTCCGATATAATCTCCCAGTCGCATTTTGCTCATCGTCCATAAGAGTACCCGCCTCGGTATGGCGTTAAACGTCGTAAGACCAACTCGAAATCCAACCAGAGGGATTTTCCAGCCGAGTAATTTTCCCCGCAACAAGTACGGCTTATTGGGAAATTCCGGGATACTCGGGAGTATTTCCAAAGAGGGCGAGAGAGGGACTGAGAAAGCGAGAGACGGAAGCGGAGACGGAGATGGATAGAGAAGCGGAGAAATGGATAGATAGATATATAGAGGGAGAAAGAGAGGAGAGGAATATCGGGACGTGTACGCGGGGCGATTTGAATTTAATTGCGCGCAACGGTATTCCGCGTGGCCGTAATTAGAAATTCACGAAACGATCGCAAACAAGGGGCGCGCGTGCCATCTGGCGTGGCAGGAAAAATCGGTTGCCAGTGGAGTTTTAAAAAGGGAATCCAACTGGCAGCTGATATACGGCTCGATGGGAGTTTCATTCGTCGAATTTTAAGTCTCCAAAAAACGAAGGGAAAGGAACAATTAGACGCTGAAATTGGTCTTGCAAAGCACCGCTCTGTAGTATTTTTAAGACCGCGGAAATGCCAAAAAAAAAAGAACAAAGGGGGAAGAGGGGAGAGGCTACATTTTTTAACGCTCCACAGTTGCGCGCCGGGTATTACGCCGTAAATTATAAGCCAGCCGGCAAAGTTCGAAATTTATGCCCGTAGAAGCGATCGGCTTTATCCGCCGCGCACGAAAATCACGGCCACATGGCGGAGGGCGTTTAGGATGCTTTGTCGCCCTGCGGATTTTGAGTTACGGCCGGAGCGCCGCTCCGTGAAACTGCGACGCTCCGCACAAAGGCGAGTACCAGCGTGCAAAAACTGAGCGGCGAGGCTTTTTGCTACGAGAGTAAGAAGCCCGTGGAATGATCGTCGCAAGAACCGCATTAGGATATGGGCCTGCGGTCGTCTCTTTCCTCGAGACTCGTTTGTCGGGATCGTCGTAGTTACATGGACCGGGAACATGTTTTTTTAATTCATTAATTTATAGCATTTGGAACAAACACGTCTAATACAAAGTTGAATATCGCGATTAGTTTAACCCTCCGCGGCACAGGATTTCAGCTATTAAAATAGACCCGTGTTGCGTAGAGATTTTATCCCGTTTCGTTGTTTCTGTTTTATTATGTGTGTTTTATTGTTTCTCGTTCCTCCTCGGAGATGTAAAGTGAAGAAGAGTATGAGAAAGGAAGCGTACCTGTCTGCAGTGCGAAAATCGTTAAAATAAGAAGAGCGAGTTAGAAGCATAGTAATAAGAAACCTCGCTCCTAGACGGCGCACTTGTTTTCGACACGGACCCGACTTTCTATGCCAGAAGCGTGCACTCAAAATCCACTCCTGCACATTATTTCTTTCCACGAGATATACGCGCTATAAATCCACGTGTAATGCCCAGAACTGAAGAGGTCGCTGCTCGTTGAGTAAATCGTGCATAAAAACATAAGGAGGGGCTACGTAAGAAAATATAAAGCGTGACAAACACCAAATACGTTTAATCTCAGATCCTTTTTCCTGGTCCTCCTCCTCTCGACAACGATCGTCTTTTCCAACATCAATTCCCCAACGACAAGCGGAGGTACAGTACCTTACATCGCTTTCCACTCACTCCCGTACAGTTCGCCAAATCTATTCCATTACACACGAAGATTTTTACCATCGCACAGAGGCGAATGCTTTGCGATAAAGGGTGTCCGAAAATTCACGCAAGGTGTTAGATTTAATTCTCGGTCCCCCCAAGGATCATTCGACCCTTTACAAGCGCCATCGACCGTGTCGCGCGAGAGTCTAAAGAAGCGTCCAAAAAACACGTAGATTCCATCCAAGCCCGTCGCGCGCGTAAATCCTCGTAATAACCGCGAAGGCGCATACGAAGCACCGGAATTACGCCGATGGCGGGGATCGAATTAAAAGTGCATCAAAAAGCGATTAGCAGCGCGCGTTTCTTCGGCACATCGGAAAACCATCGAAGCTCCCCTTCTTCGTGAACCTCGCCCCCCCTTCCAGGGGTTAAAAGAAAGAGAAGAAAAAAGCCAAGAAGATGAAGAAGAAGAGGAGGAAGAAGGAGGAGGACGAAAAAACGGCGAGGCACGATTAATGAACTTTCCGGTCAAATTATTCGTAAGAAATTATTCGGCTCTCCGCGAGTAAAGTTGGCGGGGCGGAGAGGCGGGAGGTTAGAGCCTTTCATTATTCTTCTCATTTTCCGCGCGATTATTCCGCCACTCGATTTCCGTGACCCACTTGAAATTTGCGCTCACGGGGAGAAATTCGGATGCGATCCGCTTCGTCGCCAGGCGGATATTTGCGCCCGGCTGGGGCCAGTAATTGCCCAAGGACATAATTCCTCGTGTACACAGCAATCCCGGGCATCCACGATGTTTGGTCTTGCTCTTACGTCGTTAGCCTTGACATGTTCGCTCCTCGGCCCGTCGATCGGCGCCTAAACGGATTTAAAGTTACGTATCGAGGCGGCGGTAGCCTCGATTATCCGGAGGTCCAACGCTTCCTAGCTGCACACCTCGCAGGGCGGATCGCTTCAGTGTTTTTCCTTTTTTCTTTTTTTTTTTTTTTAATCGATTCTCAGCACCGTCCACTGAGATCTCTGGTGAAGATGTTGGGATGTTTAAGAGGAGCTCCAAGCCATTGCTCTTATTCATATTGTAGGAATGTATTATTACGATATAAAGGAACGTTTTAGTTTTCTAGCAGTAGTGTATTTAATGGAAGTATCTTTAAAAATAAGAAAGGTCACGGAGCTCTTTCTTAACGGAGGATTTGAATGGAAAATCGTGAATAATAGCGTTTTGTAAAGAAGCAAATTTTCTAGGAAACGACTAATCGGTCTTTTCCAATCGCAGAACGGGAGAATTTGGTTTCTCACACTCTGCATGCACGCGTATATAAGCAAAAGGGCTCCTTATGTACGCTTAGAATTCTCGCGGTTAGTTTCTAAAAGCGCTACCAATAGGGATTATTCGTTTTTCACTGTACGCCTTTTTTGTGTTTTGGACTTTGAAGTTTTTAGAATAATTCCACAATGGCGGGAGTATGGACACGTTTGTTCGAAGGGAAGGAATAAGCGAATCGCGGCTTGCGGTGAGCGGAGTAAAGGCATTAAGCTAACCAGGTTGTGAGCTAACGGAGTTCGCTAACAAGGCTAACAAATGAAATATATTGTTATGCGCAATTTTATGCGATAACTTCGAGTCGAAATTGTACAATGGAACGTATTTCGAGCGGTTGGTAAGGTGTAGCTAAGGCGACTCGCAAAATACCTCCCGGAGTTTATTTCCATTCGATCGTTTAACGAGTTTCAGCGAGGCGACTTTGTCTAACGAACGTCGAGTGGCAATGCAGCTCCGGGGAATTACCGAAGTTGTTATCGTCCAATCGGCTTCTTTATCCATTCAAGGAATATCGTTCGACTTCTTTATAAGCGATCGTTAATGCCCCAGAAACAGAATATTCCTGACGACTAACGAACCTAATAGAATATTCGCGAGATTCTGCGACAAACGAGCGGTGCCATCGATTTCGATCCAATCCCCGAGACTTTTCACGGTTTATTTCCAATCCTCCTAAGAAATTCGAAAGTCGGATATTAATATCTAACGGATGATTCCTTTTTCGCTGATTTAAAGACGTTTTCCAGGATTCCAGAAAATATACTCTAACGCAGAGAATATAACTTCGAATTATCGAATCTTACTTCCCCCTTTTATACTATACAATCGTATTTTTTCGTAAGAACCATCGAGAGGAAAGAAACGATTTCCACTCCTGACGATAATTCTCTGGATGCTGAGAATCTCTTGGATGCACGATGAGAGACATCAGTACGGTCCATTACGATTATAATAATGACGCTCCATGGTCGATGAATTTTTTTCTTTCGAAAGGAGAGAGGCGAGAAGCGCCAAACAATTCCCCGTCGCGAATTACGCAGAATCGCTTTATTGTTTCCGATGGAAGATCGCAGTACTTCGCGCGACACATTATACGATCGTGGCGCGCAGAAACACCGGTTAAAAAACTCGAGCCTCCATCATCCACGACCGCACGACGATGATTCGAAATTCGTTTTGAGCGAAACATATTTCCATAAGAGCCGCAAAGGACGTCGAGTTTAAGCAGTACACTGTTTAAACTCGGTTATCAACGTGTTGAACCAAGTAAAGTCATCTCAAGGAATTTACAAATTTCATTACAAATTCAGAAGTGGGATAATAATTTGTCCATTAGTGTCCTTTATATTATATCTCGATCCAACCTTCGGAAACCATCAATCGAGAAGCCAAACGAAGGTATAGGAAAGCTAAACCCTTACGCGCCTCGCGCAACGTACATCCGCAAACCGAGTTGGGCTGAGAATGCAATAGCGAAACGTAGAACAATTAATTGCCACGGTTGACGCAAATAATTGCGATAAACCGAGGGGTAAACAGAGAGCGCGCGACGCGCAGGCCGCTTAAACAAGCTGCCGCGTTATTTTCCTCGAGTATCAAGTGTCCTGCATCGAGGTTTATTAAAAAAACAAAAGTCGACCGGCACGCGCCGGGGCAGATTCGCACGCGGGGATCATTTTTGCCAGCCTGTCGCGTTAATAAAATGCCATTCGAAACATTGTTGCACGCATTGCGCGAGCTCCGGTGTGCGCATCGAAAACACGCGAGGAAATCCATAAAATAACCGAGGCTCTACCCGCTTTTTTTCTCTCTCCCATAAAATGCGATCACGAGAATCGCCCCCTATTGCGCATCGCGCAACAAATTTCGTGGCCGGATCGAATAATCGATGCGCATTCGATTGAAAGCCCGGCTCAATCGAGCTTTCGAGCCGCGATCGAATCTAACTTGTCGTTTGCAGCGACGCGCCTGTCCTGTTTCCTTCTATTTTTTTTTCGCTCCTGTTGCAGAGCGCCGTGCAAAAACAGCCGTAATGCTTTACGATGGTTCATAAACGAGCGCGCTTTTTCCCCCACCCCCTCCAAGCGGCCCTGGCGCGTGGAACGCGAAGGATGCACGCGCGCCGGGCATGTTATCGATGTACATCAGAGGCACGATGTTTTTTGACCTCGAGGAGCTCGCGGAGAGTGAAAATCGTGTCGAGTAAAAGTCGGGCCGGATTGCGGGGTGAATGCACCTGGTATTAATTGGATGGCTCTTGACACTGTCCCGAGGCATACGAGTATTTCTCTTCGTTTATACCTGTCGATTCTCACACAAAGGGTGTCCCGAGATTCGCGCAAGAAGCGACAGGAATCCTATACTTTGGGACACCCTTTTATTTTAAATTAATATTCACCACCGACTGCTAAGATCACTTGGCCCAGGACTCACCATTTAAGATGGGTTTCAAACCACCAAAGTGCGGTATATAATACATATCACACGGAGAAACCAAAAGCATCCACTAAACACGCTTCATTGGCTGGCGCCGGTTATATCCGGCAGCTTGCATCGGTTCTCAACCTGCACGATGCGCTCTAAGGGCAGGACGATCCAGTCACTATTCGAACTCTTGAACAAAGATCCCCTGCGGGTAAAGGGTTAAAAGCGTAGAATAATTACTGGCATTCAAATGACAAAAGCATTTTTACCGTAAAACGCGACAGTTCGTCTTGAAATCCTCTTTCATCCGTTAGATACTCCTAAGGTTCTGCAAGCCGACCACTTTACCGATGGACGCGAGGATTACTTTAAATTTACCGCCAGCCTCCGATCTTAATTGGGTCTAAAAGCAATTCCGTCGAAGCTTTTGGTTTTTTGCAACCACCAGAGAGGGCTTCCAGGGCGAGAGCAGTGCGCTAACCGAGGGAACATCCGTTTCGGACGATATTTCCAGGGACACATTTACGGCGCGCCGCTTTGACCAATGCGAAACGCGGATGGAATCGGACAGAAAGCATCGGTGGGTTTTCCGAGTTAATTACGCCGGGGCTAATTAAGCGCCGAACATTGGAAGGAGGCCGGGAAAGGTGGGTGGAAAGGAGCGCAAACATCCTTGCGCTTATTTGTTCGTCTGCCCGCCCGCATCGCCCTGTTGTAAGAACTTGCCAAGTCCCGTTGTTGTCAATACATTCGCCCTCCCTCCGACATTCGATTTCCCTCCCAGCGTCTTTGCTTCCACTCCAAGCCTCGAATTAATATTGTCCTCCGAATTATATGGGGTGGGCCGTTTAAAAGTTTGTTCTTAAAAACGCTGTACAATGAGCCTACATCGATACTTAAAACAACATTTTTTTTTATCGCGAAGGTTGGAGTCTCCGATTTAAGAATGAAAAAACCAGAAGGATTTAGAGAAAGATTCTAGATTAAATTACAGATTTAAGAGAAACAAACCAGTAGATGGCCCACCCTATACATTAGGTTGTTTCAAAAGTGTCTCCTGCTATCTGCACGCTACTGCTTTATGCAGCGATATTCGTACAAACGTGACACTTGGTTAACCAGTTGGGACTGGAAAAAGTGTCGAAGCGAAGGACTGAAATTCTAATTCCACCAAATCGGATGGAGAATCAAAGTGTAAAGTCTACGAATAGATTCTCGCATATACCAAGGATCTGTGATCGTTCTTCGAAGCGTTTCGCGTCAATCCTCTATCCTAGGAAAATAATTAACTCCTATTCCTAGTCGCTGTATTACTTTTAATCCAGCATCCCTGATCATCATCCTCGATTTATCGATCCAACTGTCAAACGCGGTATCGAAAGCAGCGTTTATGCGGTTATCCGCATATGCTTTGCCCACGCGCAAGATTTCCAGGAAGCGAGCATTTTCGGGTTACACGTACGGCGGTTGATGCATCGTCCGCCTCTGTACGCGTGTGCAGATATAACAGGCAGCTACTAATTACCGACATTGCAGCAGATTCTTGGGTTGTTAGCTTCCCGCGCAAGTGTGCGTTCCCAATAGCCTTCCCTGAAACGTGCTGCGGACGGCTTCTACGTATCGGTTAAGTGCTTTCTGGTATTGCGAGATACGCGCCTAGCCGCCTACGTGTTTTCCGTGCGAGTCCAAATTGCTCCTCGATTCGAATAATCCGAAGGAACGTGTAGGACGAGTAGAACGAGTTTTGGAAAATACACTCGAGCCGTGGGACGAGGTGAGAAGTCGGTATTGCGAATTAATCGTTTAGGGTTATTCCTTGGATATGCATATATATATATATATATATATATTATAAAAATTGAATTTTGACTCTTTCGATAGAACGCGTTATTAGAGCGCCATTGTAAATCGCGAACCTCAATGGTACAGAATTAATTTTCACGATGACGCAGTTGCGAGGTGAAACATTGATCTGCATGGACGAAGATACTAACATTCATCGTATATAAGTATAAGTAAACTAGGATACTCTGTGCGCTTGGAATACACGGTTACTGCAAAAGATAAATCACCCTGTCTTGTAACTCCATCAAAATTCGATCTTCCTTCCAGAACGTGCTAAAATATAGAAGCTGAAGTCCAAATGCTTAATCCTGAATAAAGTGCGAATTTGGAAATTCAGCGGCGCGGAGGAAAGTAATCGAGGCCAATGCGAGATTCGTCCGGGTTCTAAAACCGGCACCACCGACACGACTCCGCGAAATAAGTTAAGTCCTGGCGCGCAGGTAGGAACTCACGACCGAAATTATATTATTAGATAATTCGCGATGTTCAAGAGACACTTGGCGCACTCTATCCTTGCGGAAGCATACTTAGCGAGCTCCGTGCCTTCCTACGGCTAACCAAAATCCTAATTGCCCGCCTCTATCTCCCACTCTTAACCATCCGCCAGCTCCCAAATCCCCAGTCAACTCCGCTAACCCCTCCTAAACCAGTTCCTACTCCTGGCCCGGCTTCGCAGCGTATACGCGATGGGATGCTGCAGAATAGTGCAAACAAGTAGCTGCTATCGATTTGCGTTAAAGCGCGGTTATTGGCAAATGAAATCGCGCGGAGTGCGCGTGTGTTTTGACTGAACGCGCAGGAGAAGCAAGATACGCCGGAATGGCCGTTTAAGGATAATATACAGGGATGTATGATCGAGTATGGCCCGGCATTAAGTCAAACATAACATCCTACGAATTCCGTCGTATACTTTGTCCATCGAGCTTTCATCTTCGTCCTCGTCTTGTAAGATCGATCGATGTATGTACTGATGTATAGATGTGATGTAACGATAATGGGTCAGTGTCCTAGATATTTCTTTTCCACTTGAATCTGTACAGTTATTGTACTGTACTGTACAGTATCTGTACAGTCTACTATACTACTTATTACCCAGTTCTTATGCGAGGATTATATAACTCGATCTACATACGGGGTATCCCAAAATTCACGGAAGAAGTAATCTCAATATAAAACACAGGTTTATAATAAAAAAAATCGTGAATTTTGTATCGATTCCTAAGGTATACGGTATAGAGTCAAATACTAACAAGAGACTCACGGAGTACAGTGAAAAGAGAGTCAGCCAACGGAATAAATACTCGGTGTCAGAAACGAAGGTAAAGATCTGGAGTATAGAATAAACCTAATTATCCTTACCATCCTAATTTTGCTGTGTTGTGTCAGAAACGAAGGTAAAGATCTGGAGTATAGAATAAACCTAATTATCCTTACCATCCTAATTTTGCTGGAAGTAACTTCATTCGAAAAATACTCTGACCCAGCCCTCCCATCAATTCCACGATGGTAATATCGCATCGATGCTCAGATGTCGCAGGTACGTGGGCGTGCGTGTCTGCGCTGGATATGCACGCCCACGAATGCGCAGGGAGAACAGCCGGATTTGGCATTTCCAATTCTCCTCGCATTGTCAAGTCGCAGAAGTGATTCAAAGCCGGCGGCGTGGGGCGCGCTATGTTCGATCGCGATTCCTGGAATTCGGCCCGCTCCTGCTTTCCGGCCGACGTACGCCCGGATTTTTCCAGATCCCACGGCGTGTCGCACGGAACACCAGGATTTACGCCGCCTCCAGTCGCCATCGGATGCTCCGGTTAACACTATTCCTACCAGGAGCGGTCAGTGAGTTCTTGGAAAAATCGTCGAACTTTGAGGCGCGCTCGCTTCTGAGATTTTTCATGATTTTCTTCCAAGGTACAGATCGATGAATTGATCTATCGACATTTTCCCTTCGTCCTCTTTGGCTTTAAGGATATATCAAGTACGCTTAGATCTGTCTGGAAAATGGCTGATAGGAATAGTGTTGAGGATTACCTCGAGTTTCGCCCCTCGAATATATTCGCTGTGCCTTGTGCGTGGTAATCTGTGGAGTGTGTTCGTAGATTAGGATGCTTAGGAGGAATGGAGAAGAAGAAACTTGCCGGAACCGTCGATCGATGGCGTTTGCAGCGTCTTTTTATTGTAATCCTGCGATTTTTTGGCCTCGAGTCGAGCAAGGACTCCTTGCGAGAGTCGAATGTAATTAAATTACTTTTTATCGTAATCGAGAGGTTCTTTGGTCTCGAGTCGAGCAAGGACTCCTTGCGAGAGTCGACTGTAATTAAATTACTTTTTATTATAATCCAGGAGATTTTTTGGTCTCGAGTAAGGAGTCTTGCAGGACCAGAAAATCTGGTGACTATATTCAAGAATACCGAGCAATATATCGAGATTAGAGAATACTATAATTTTGATATTCTATTATTATTATATTTATATTATTTTATATATATTATTTATTATATTAGGCATCGTACTCCTAACTGCCCCTTGCTCATTGTGACTTTTAGAACAATTACTGATTCTTAGTCTAACCAAGACACACACACACATACCACTTGCTACGATAAATTCATAGGAAGTACGGAAAATTGATATCGTTGCTTCATAAAGAATTCAGTGGGGACTGCGAGTGTGGATTACGAATCGCTGCGACGATTAGGCGGAGAAAGGGGAGGAGGAAAAAAGGGTTGTGATGGCCGGAACGAATGGCGGCGCTTAATCGAAGCGGAGACGACGGAACGTCCGCGGTGCTAAATTACACGGGCGTCCTACGGCGTCGCGCAATCGCGCGAATTAAATTAGAAGGCCGACCTGTCGTCGAGCAGCGAGCTGCTCCACGGAGAGGAGCGCATTTTTCAAAGAGCGGACGGATGAGGACGATAAATCGATCCTAAACTCCGGAACTGCCTGCCACTTGCCGGACGTATTTAGGATGACGCGTATATTTAGCGAAATAAAGAGGAGCGAAATAAATAATGTCGATGGATCGATATAACGATCCGCATACTGGAGTGAAATTCTGGAAAATTTTGGAAAATCCACGATCGTCGGGCTGTGCGATTTTTTCATGCTCGAAAGAATTTTCTCCGAGAAACAACTGACACGTTATTTTGACGAGTTTGATATTTTTCTAACCCTTCTAGAAAATTAAAGTAGCAAAAAATATAAATCGTGGATAAATCCTAAAAGATTTCATTGGAGCAATGAATATGATTTATATTAATTGACACCTCTGAAAATGGCTTTCGATGGTAAAACATAGGACAAAGGACGATACTTTGCGCTCCGCTCTATCGAGTCTGATTATCGAACCGTGATCAAATTCTTCATCCAAGTCATAAATCTTCGCGAGGCGATAATAAAGAAGCTCGCCGAGAAGAAACTTTCGGCTAAAAGGTAAAAGCTCCAAGCGTCCAAAATACTTACCGAAAGTTTTAACCGTTATTTTCTATTAAGACGTAATTTTAAGGGCGAAGTATAAAAAGATCACGCCGCCAATTGATCCTCGTTAATGTCCAGAAACGAGTTCGTAAAAGCTGGGTCGTTGCTGGCAGGAAAGCAAGTGAAAGATGAAGGAGAAGAGGGAGAATACGTATAATATTGTGATATAATAATATTAATACTAATATATAACACACTCGCAATATGCACTACCATTTATCTCAATATGTTAGGCACGGTTAAGCGGATAAATATAAAAAAATAACTATAATCTATAATTAAATTTATCCGCGCTTAATCAGAATTCTGTAACGACGCTGTTTTTCTCCATTTCTTTTCACACGTTTCTTCTAGAAATTTTTAGACTCAATACGCAACCGTTAAACACTTGGAAAGTTAGCAAATGTCGCATATGAGAAATACGCGCTCTGTCCAGAATACGAGTAATAATAGCGTTTTAATTTAACCATCGTAAGATCCTCGCGAACCTATTTAAAATTACTCCCATCCGCGCGTCAAATTTAGAATTCGGACAATTTACAGCGTTTCCACGCAGCACGACCCTTTCTCCATTACCCTCTGGAACCTCTAAGCAATACTTTTTCCACAACGAATCGTCCGTACTTTCGCCACTTGCAAAATTCGGCCACGAATTGCGCGTTTAATTCTACAAACGAGTCGGTTCTCGATTTATACCGGGATTTCATTGAATATTAAATCGTGGCCGCCAGAAAAGGCAATATCATCCACGTCGTTAACCGTAGCCATGTCGTTCGCCATTAACCCGATTTTCCTGGCGCTGGGCTGTTTATCCGTTATCCGTCGTAACCAATGTCTGGATAGCTGCTGGACGAAGGAAAGTAAGTCGCGGCTTCCTGGCCGCTGGGTTACGGACGCCAGAACTGCTCCATAAAAGTTATTCCGATTAAACTTCGGCGATTGGGCGGTATGGTTTTTACCCCGAGTAAGCGTTTTTAGGAAATAAGGCTGTAAGAGGCCATGGGTAGTACTGGCTGGACGATCGAAGGATCCTAAGCGGACATAAGGCACCCTTTTATATATTATATTAACTGTACAACTTTGCTTCCGTCAGTTCTTTTTTTTTTCTTCTGAAATTAGGACTTTATCGTAAAAAACCTGGTTATACATATATGATTAAAAATATTGTCGTCGGCCACGGCTAAGTTTATTCTATAAATATATATATAATATTTGATATTTATATACTTATATATAAATAGTCCAAAAAAAAGAAAAGGACGGGCACCGTACTCCTAACCTCCTCTATCAACTTCATTCCAATTCATCACTTACTAACCATTTAACCATTTTAACAACACTCCTGTAACCAAAACCATCCTCAACCCACGGAAAAAATCTCAAAATACCCAAGCAAAACTCAAACTCCACGAGACCCGATAGACTATTAAAATATAAAGCGCGCGAATAGCTCCACCCTTCAAACCAAAAAACAGGGACCACTCTCAATTCCAAAAACGAATTTCCCCCAACATTCATCTCCTCACATCCACGACGAGCGCTTCCAAAGATCCTCAGAAAGAACGCAGGGTGCAATGAGCACCCGTTGATCCCGCAGAAAGTGGGTATAATTCCCGCTATCTCGAGGATCTTATCAGCGGTGTCACGAGGAAGCAGGAGGTAGGCGAGCAACCGAACCGGGGAAGTGAATAACCGCGCCCGCTGGAGGTTCCAGCGTGGGAAAATCCGTCTAACAAATACGCTGTGTCGGCGGGTAGGTATAAACGACCCTAGACGTCGAAGATGGGGTTAAAGGTGGCCAGCGGCGCCGTATCCGATCGCGAGTATTCCACAAACGATATTGAGTTCTACAAGAGCGAGCACGCCCGCTGAATATAAAGTCAAATAACTCCGGGCCGAACGACATCCCGGAAATGGGAGCCTGTAATTTGGATCTCGGCTCCGGGGCCGGAAGGAAAGAATGCGAGCAACGAAATAAAGGAGTTGCCAGCGCGCTCGAGCTTGTTTTCCGCCAAAATTGATTTCGCGCTGCGCGAAAAGAAGACCAGGCGCTTTCCCAGGGAGAATTCGTGCTTCGATCGAAGTCGATTTTTTGTGTAGATCAACATCGAGGCCGCTTCGTGGTTTTAAGGAGAATCTCGATCGCGCGGAATTTAAATCTCTGGAAGAGCCTCGAGGGAGGAGGAGATATGGACCGTTTATTTTGAGAGTGGTGGTGTAATACTTTTGCGTGGAGGAAGATCGTATAATTCGCCCTGCTTTTTTAATACGCGTGTTGGCAAAGGGCGTTGGCAAAAATCTAGTTTATTGCAGAGATCGAAATGTATACGGAGAACTATTGAGACCGCTGGTAATGAATAAGAGTCGGGCTTCGGTACAGAATTGGCCGTCGTACTTCTCAGCTCTCCAGCAAATTCTCCATCGAAAACTCGATACCCAAAACTCCCCCTCTCTCGCTCGCTCTCCAAAAACTTCTCCGGAACTCGACTAAAAACTCGAAACTGAAAACTAAAACTTATGCCCGCGCACTGGTCTTATATACCTAATGAGGCATAATGCCCCCAACTATCTTGTTGCTCCACTTCTCCGCTACTGAATTATATGTATATAGATTAATGGTCTTAGCCGGCAGCTTGTTGATCCTGTGCGGAATAAACGAGGGCGAAGGAAGCGACTACGACGTTTCCACTCGAATGCGAGTCATCTTTAGGTATATTAAACTAGAACTATTACTGTACACGGATATAACTATATATACTGTATATACTATTACTGCTATATATATAATACATGGATGTAACCGAGTGCTTGCAAATCGAATTATTAAAAATGTATTTAAGTATGCGAAGAAATTAGAACATGTTGTCTCTTTTCCAGGTAAAGTTAGGCTTAGAAATTTTCGACAGCACACAACTTAAACCCTCACGTGGTCGATGGTACGACAAATGTCGAACAAACGCAAAAGCCATCGTGTCTTGCGCGCATTCCAAAAAATCTCAACGCGAAACCGGACCTACGCACTTGACACGTTTGCAAATCAACGATTCCGAAGGGCTTTGATTGCGATTTTCCATTTCCTGGCGTCGTTGAACTGCCGATTTTTTCTCGTTTTTTTACCCCCTTTTTTTTATCACCATTCGAAAAGTGCACTGCTTGCGCACCCGTGGCTCATTTACAGATACAAAAGCGGCGACAGTGTACAAAGCGCCATGTACGATCGTCCGTGGCCAAAGCGTATTTCATTGATTAGAGTGTACCGAGCCCTTTCATCCTGAAAATACCCGCTGGCTGGCGTAACATTAAATGCCACGGTTCGATCGCGCAAAACGGAAAAACGCGATGCGCCGCTCTTTTTTTTTTTTTAATTTATACGCTCCGTGCGCAGAGGATAATGCGACTTGTGCAGGACTAAGGAGTTTCATTGCGCCTCTCATCGCGAAGGTCGATAATCGAAGATTATTCTGGTAAAGAGTAATTGGTCTGGTGAGGAAAAGAATGCTGTGCTCTCGGAACGAATGGACTTCGGTTCTCGATCTTCGATGTACGACTTATCTTTCGTATCGCGAAAGCATCGCCGGATTTGAGGGCGCAGCGCGACGCTTCGTTAAAGGAACCGAGCGATCAAAGTTCGCTTTGTTCCGCGCACCGCCATTTGCGAGATGTTCGTTGAATGAGGCAATCGTTGTTGTTCGCGGTCTGTCATTTAAGATCCGCGGTTTGTCGTGTACACAATAGCTTCGCGCTGAATGGGCCATCAAGAAGCGCTAATTACAGAAGTCGAGCAAGGCGGCCGAAGTCTATCGCGATGAGAGATTGATAATTGTTTATATCGTACTTCAACGTGCGGGAGAGCAAGTGAGGAGGAAAGATCAAGGAGAAAGACGATAAAAAATTTGTATATAATAAAATAATAACATAGAATACACTCGTTGAAATATACACTACTACTTTATTTCGATATTATCTTCAAGTTAATCATCGTATAAGTATAGGTTATTTATTAATTACTTTATTTCGTTAATTATCTTTAATCAAATAAATATAGAGATATGTGCATTTATGAAAATATTTCGAGTTACACTATTACGCGTCTATTCACTACGGTTTTTATAAAACTATTATTACTCCATATCGTAGCTCGATGCAAAATGGGCTAATCAGTGGCGCTGCAAAATTACCGGCAAGTTTGTAAAAAGTAATTATTCGAGCTCGCGCCTGTATTGTAGCCATCCTTCCCCTAGACGCTCGTGTAAAATAAGGTAATTAGCGCGGAGACAAAGTAGGATTTTACGCAGTCGCGCATTGCTTCAAAGCCGGGACAAATTACCGAACACGGGACTCGGCTGCAAAAATATTATTCCATGGATCGCGAATTATTCTTAGGCCAGAAGCGTTAAATCATTCTAGGCCATTCTCCAAAAACTCCAAAAACAGCATCGACCATTATCCAAACACCCAAACATTAAACTAAGAACTACGCACAAAAGAATTAACGATTTACGCCTAAAATAAAACTCAAGATGCCATCCATAATCCACGATCATTCGACAACCCTAAACATTATACTGAGCTTCATGAGGATTAAAAGGAAAAAAAAACTAATATCCAGGGAAAAATACACTGCGGAAGAAAATTGTTCCACCCAGTTTCTATCAGCGCAGTTCCCGTTCCATTGATATTTCACGATATGGCTAATTGGAGTCTGTTGCGGGTCACGTCTTCAATATAAGACGTTATCTTGGTATACTGCGGACAATTCTCGGTTCTCACAATAACCGCAATCCAGCCACGTACCGGGTTAGTATTACGTACAAATAAGTAGGTGGGTGCTAAAATTAAAAAAAAAAAGGGAAAAAAGGAGGAAAATAAAGGAGAAGGAGAAGGAAGGCGGATCGATCCTCACGTGCCGGTGGCAAACGACGAGGCGGAAGGAAGCTACGTGTTCGGCGATACCGAAACGCTCTCCGCAATTCGCTGGCCGCTGGAAAAATCGCACTGCGCCTCGCGCCCCCGACGAAAACACACCCATTTTTCCCCGTAAATCGCGATAAAACTTCGACGAAACAATACGGTTAAAAACACACGCGCGCCCCGAGTGCTTTGGCCCGCGAATTGTTCATGAAAAAACAGACGTGGCCCGAATACGGGGTTAGGAGGAGGAGAAGGTTGAGCGGAACGCGTCGGTCGATCGGTCAAACGATGGAAGGCAAACGTGGCTAAGGCCAGGGATTAAGGGATTCCTGATACGCGTGCATTGGACCGTTGATCGCCCCGAAAATGACCCACGGAATTATTCATTGCGCGTAATCGATTCGGATTTTGTTATAATTGGAGGAATTAATGGAGGAGAAAGGCGAGGAGTCGAGTGTTCGATGGGGCAGCGATGGATTCGAACCTCGAGAGATTTTTTACGGATGAATTTGAACCTCTTTAGGTGTTGCACTCTTACTTGTGAACCTCTTTAAGTGGTGCACTATTAGTTGTGAACCTCTTTAGATGCTGCACTATTACTTGTGAACCTCTATTAGGTGCACAACTTTGCTTTTGTAGTTTTTTTTCGAAATTGGAGCTTTGTTGTAAAAGGAAAACTGGGAATACTTTTACGTTTCGAAGAGGTTGGAAGGGAGGAGAGAGAGAGAGAGAGGACTATAGGATGAATTCCACGTTATACGCGAGAGGATCAAGGATAGGGCGAGTCCCAATTCGCAGCAACCTTCGCGCGGTCAGAGCCGAGCAATCGTTATCCTTCGTGACGTAAAATTCCTTCTGCATTGCGAAAGCTAACGAACTAATGGCTTTGATTTCTTGAAATCAGCCCCAAAAATCCTCTCTTCCTCCTTCATATTTACTCTTCAATATTTTCTTCGCATCGAATTCCTTTCATACCTCGCAAGTTTTTGTCGATGTCAATCTGAATTTACGCTCTTCCATATTTCACTCTCATTTTTACAGCATCCTCGCCTTATAATTATCGAAACCTCTTCGAAAGCGAATAACTTATATAAATATGAAAGAAGTAGAGATTGGGAGAGAAAGAATGGAAGGTAAAATAAATCCCACTTCTCTCTCTCGAATTGATTCCCCTCCAATTTCGCTGTCATTATCCTCCTCCGCTCGAATACTCTCGATGGTCGATAACCACATTCCTTATTCCCGTACGTTCTCGAGAAAATGTAAGTCCTCGTCGAGATCCGCTGGGGGACTTTGGGTTCAAAAAATCCGCGGTTAAATGTTGGGGAAGTTAAAGGTGATCAACGACGGAGAACTGGATTGGGGCGGAAGCGAAGCTCGGATCGATAAGCGCGTCAAAGATAAGTGGAACCGAGGCAGTCGGTTGCGTCGCGGGGCTATACTACTGCCAGTAGCGATTCATCTCGTGGCCGCGCCATTTCGATGATCATGCTGACCGATAGGGACTCTCCGTGTCTCTGTGAGCTCGAATCGACGAGCTGAGACAAACGCGCTTGTTTTACACTCGAAGATACGCAAAATGGTCGACAAAAATGACGGAGAGATTTAAGAAAATATTGCAGTCGCCAAGTGGATATAAATAATCGCGCAAGAATCGACTTTGAAAAAGTAAGAAGCGTCTCCTTTGGTCTATTTTAATGCGTAATTGAGCAATCGTTTAATAATTCGAGCTATATATGCGTGGCCAAAATTATCGTTATTCCATACCAAAAACATCGATGTGTTCCCCTCAAATTCTAACTCCACGAGAGCGGATGCAGAATTAAAAATATAAAGCCCACTAATACATGCTTTATTGCACTTAGAAACACGGATCGTACCTTATATAAAAATATTTTTATAATTTCGACAACCAGTAATATCGATTCCAGGACAAGCATATTTTTCAAACCACCGAACAGCACGATGTTCCAATTACATAATACCCCTTAGTAGCTCACCAAAGAAGTTTAAGCGGTTCTTTTCCTTTAATACTTGCATTAACGACAGCGAGCACAAAAGTCCCGCGTCCCATCGCCAAACCGTATTCTCTGGCATTAGACGCCAGCAAAGGTGGCCGATAACAAAATCCGGCTGGCGTTGGAAATTAAAGTTCCCCATTGTTTAGCCCGCGTAATAACTGCGGTCCTCGATGCAGGAACTGCGGCGGTACGAAGGCTGAGGTGCATAATTTTGCCGCAGCCAGAAGATTCACGCGATAATAATTATGCATGTGTCCAAGCGACGTGGAACGAACTCGTATGCCAGCGTCCAACTACGCAGTTGGCACCGGACAGTGCCGCGGGAAATATATTAAGCGAAAGAATCGCATTTCACGAACTACTTTCGGCGCAAACAAAGCCGCAAAATTCGTTACGGCCCCGCGCATCCACCGAGTATAATTCTTCCTTTAATATCAGTCGCATTCACGAGCGTTTGCTTCCGCTAAACATATTTATCGTCAGATCGCGGCTTATTACGACGCTCGAGCATCGCGCTCAGAGATCCTCGCCTTGAGCCCCGAATTCCTGATATTCTCATCTTGAAATTCTGGACGATTAGATGGATTTCAGGTGGAATTCGAGAAACTCAGAATTTCTCAGGAAGATTTCGCTCTTGGTTTGATCAACGTCTCGAAGTGAAAAGTCGGCTTTGAGTGGTAAGGTTGTTTCTGGGTGGAGTCTCGAGGCAGCAAAAGTAACTTCTAATACAGAGATTTTGTGTGAGTAATGATTAAGTAAACGAAGGTGCGGTATTTTGGAAAAATTCTATAGTATCCTTGAAGGGTCCAACGTTTTACAATTAAATCTCTTTCTCATTCTGAATTCTCCTCGCTTATATCATATTTATATATTGTTTTAACCTTCGTATCCGTCGCTCTATAGAAATAAAAATCTAAGGAAAGCCACGGATCGGCGAACAAAGGGTGTTTTGGTTTCTTCTTCTTTTTATCCTATAAACCCGCTCAAGAAAGATCAAAGGAGAAAGCAGCGATTTTAATATAGCGACGTCACGTAAAATAGCCTCTTGGCGAAAGATCACGTTTGTCTTGTTTCAACGCACATCCTTCGCCGTCTATAGGGTTTGGGTTGGGTTAAGGCACAAGATAGCGGATAACCCAAGTCTGTTCATCACGAAGCAACAAGTGGCTACATATCACGTGCGGTGAACTGTCGATAAAATCGCACGCGATGTTGCGAATTTCAGATCGCCAAACAAACCGAATCGCAGGGCCAGTTTCCAGCGAGACTCTCGAGTATCGTAGCATACGTACCGCAAAGCCAAATAAATGATGGTAGTAGCTCGTAACGACCATCATAGACTTTTGTAATATCAATCGTGATCCCTCGTATAAAATAAACATGACATCGAGCGCGAGATTAGCCCTATTTTTTTAAACAAGTATATAGTGTACACACATCTGCTCAAAGAAGATCGCGATGCTTCGATTATTATCATCGTTATTTCATTAACAGTACAAACTGTATATACATCTCGATATACATATTATCACCAAGAACCAAGCGTGGAATAGAAACCATTAAAAGTATAGAATATCAATGGAAAATATTTCTAGCAAGCTTCCTAATACACGCACGCTAAATATGTTCAGCAATCCCATCGTAGAAGAATCCTTCCATCACCGTTTTAATTTACAGAAAGGCGGTAAGATCGAGCGCGGCATCGCGACGATGGATCTTGAAATTTAAATAATCCAGAGCCCTTCGAGGCTCTTCGAGGGCCTTTCCACGAACACCAATCGCTTACTTTACATTTCTTTGCGCCCCCAAGGGGCCAGCCTTGCGAGCAAACAGTTAAACAAAGCCAGGGAAATTACTTTGGCCGCTTAGCCATCGGCTCGGCGCATCCTCAGGGGGTGGATGAGGAGGAGGAAGGTAAGAGTGCACTCGAGCGGACGATTGATTTACAGAAACGAACTCGACGTTAAGTTTGCGGAGCCAACTTTCCAGAAGGAGTTATCGAAGACGCCATCGCGTCGTGCTTAACACGTTAGCGGACAGTAAAGGCTTTATCGAGGACAAAATGAGAATACAGTGGTGCCTCTGTTGAGAGAAGTAATTGGTTCGAAGGAAGATTGCATTTTTCGAAATCCTCGTAACTGGAATCGAATACTTTCTAATCGAAATCGACTGTTTCCCATTAAATTCGCCTTTTGCAAAGCAAAGACACCCTTTTCCAAATGAAACGCACCCTTTTCCAACACAAACTCATTCGTTTGCAACTGGAATTCGAGCTTTTGCAAAACAGAGTCACCCGTTTGCAAATGGAATTCCATTTGTTGGGTGAATATTTGCACGGATAATTTTATCATGCAAACGTGTGAATTTAATGTGAAAAACCTTCATACATAAATACGTCCAGTGGCTCGTAGGTTTAGTCTTGAATAAATGACGTAAAAAATGGAGGTACACGTTGCTCAATAAGACGATCAACGCCAATGAAGATATAAATCAAGATTCGAGCATAAAAATCGGGTATAACTCGAAAGATCAAGGCGGCCAGGTATGGCGAGAGCAATCGGTCAGCGTGTACACGCAATTATCGATAAAGCGCAAACGAGGCCGGCCTGGCGGGGGATAACGAGAGAAATAAATATCCATTACGCGCGTGAATTATTTCTGGCAGCCGGGGGATATCGAGCGGTCGCGAAGGCAGCGATTTCGCGGGATAAATCGGCCCTCGCTGCCACCGTCAGCCTCCTGTTTTCGGTTAACGATGTAATTCCACAAACGAGGCGACACGCAAGCGCAAAATGTACGTCGAGCCAGCGAACCGGCAAAAATATTATGGTTTACGATATCTCTATTTGGAAATACCTGAAATTTGCGCAGCGCCAATGAATTAATTACGGAGATTTGATAGCGGCGATTTATGGGGGAAAAAAAAAGGGAAAAAAATGCGTGATCGTATCCGACGAGAATTTCGCTTTTGCCCCCCCACCCCACCCAAAGCGCAACGCCATGGGTGTATCTTTTATTGAATCGTCGATTGCGTTTCCCCGGTATGTAAATTTATACGGCCAATTGTATTATAAAATTCTTCGAATTAACGCTAAACTCTCTAGCCACTTTATAGACGTAAATATATATGTACGTAGTACGTGTATCCTGAGAGAAAAAGTTTATGGAGAGGATATGGCAATGGATCGATAAAATGATTCGTACTCTGCGGTAGGATCGTGGAAGATCATGGAAAATCTCAGGAAGTACGGCGATTTTTCTAGAAACGACCGACCCCTAATTTCCACCACTTCCGTAGGTTTAATGTTGAATTAAAATTACAGAGACTTATATTACGGTACAAATATATAAAATTAATTAATGTATTTAAATTTATTTATCTTTATTTATTTCAAATTGTTATTTAAATGAATTTAAATTAACTTTATATTATTATAATATAAATATAAAAATACTTAAATAAATAAATTAAATAAATTACTTTCCTGCAAGGGAACGTTTAATTAACCAGACGCCCATTGTCGGTCAGGATCGAAAGTGGAATAGAAAAGTCGTGGTGGGACGGAGATTTCTTGGAGGTAAGGATATATCACTAACAATATGTACTCACGTAATTTATTTAAATTAATTGTATACTATGATTATTTACATATAATAAATAAAT